>JAVUPR010000119.1:600000-815132 GCA_036785695.1 Gentiana straminea | reverse complement strand
GCATCCTCATCCATTTGACCGCCCGCCGGCCCTCGCGACTTGCTAGTATCGTTGACCGTTCAACTCTTGGTTCATTTAACATAGCAGTCCCACTAGTTTCTCCTTGACGTGAGGGATGACCATCATCAGAGTCAGATGATGATGAATCATCACTGTCAGATCCATCTCTAGGATCCTTGAATGTGATACCTTCCTCCTTATTTTGTTCATCAATGAGTTCCATCAGTCTCATTTCCAGCAAGGAGGTATCAACCAAATCAATCAAGTTCTCCACTCCTAACCTCTTAAAAGCCCACTCCTAAAAGTCTGTCATAGGCTCTGCTGCTGATTTCTTTTCTTGTAATATCCAAACTTCCATTGAAAGTAGTTAGCAACCAAATAGAGCTTAGGATCAACATACCATTCCTTCCTTTTCTTTTCTCTCCTTTCAAAGGGCATAGTTGGCTTTCTAGAGCCGTTTATCCACTTTGCCGACCTCTAAAGGTCTCAACAAGTAGATTCGGTGTTTCCTCAACGATGCTTTTAGATTAGTAGGTTCTTCTATCTGGTTGTACATTTGTACCTACCACCTCCATCTGCTCAACACTTGGTTCCCCCTGACTTACATGCTCATCAGCAGGGTTAGCAACAGGTTGCTCTTCCCCCTAAAATATTGCAGAAATTGCAGGGTCTTGTATTGTTGTATCAATATCCACAAGCAGTGCGGACTCGCAGTCTACCGTGGTTCTTCGCAGCTAAGTAGGTTGCTCAACAAAAACCTCTCTAGCAGGTTGCTCAACAAAAACCTCTCCGCCGTAGGCATAACAATTTTTAGGGGTTCACTTCAATAGCCTCTTGTTCTTATTCTTCTCTCTCGTTCTTCAAGGACCCTCGCTCCTTGCCTTTTCCATGCTTCTTCTTTGTAATAATTTCTTTCATTCTTTTGGAAGGTTGTTCAGATTCAACCTCAATAGCTTTTCTCTTTCTACTGTCTGCTTTCTGTTGCTCTCTTAAAATTTTAGCAGCAGACTTCTTCCTTGCAACTACAGTAGGGTCAGTAACTTTAATTTCATCTGGACCCTCAATAGACTCATCTGTCTCTGCTGTCTGCTTCCTTGTTTTCCTAGGTCGTAGAATCTCTCGTGATTTTCCTAGTATCACCAAATTCCTTTCTCGCAACTTTCTTGGGTGCGCAGGGGTTTAACAACTTTCTTGACCTCGCTCACCACCAAGACCATCATCTCCATCATTATCACTTTCTCGTGGCTTCGATCCACATCTTCATCATCATCCAAACCAGGGATGAGATAGCCAATCTCTTTCTTATATCTGGATTTGTTTATCTTGTCTGGTGCAACATCGGCAATCCCCAAGTGATTCAGCAGGGCCTGAACCAACAATCCCAAAGGTAGGGCCTTGGATTTCCTTGTTCCTTCTCCTTCCTCTGTTATCACTTTCTTCATATAATGGACATAGAATCCAGCCCAATCAAACTTCATGCTTTTGCAGATAATGATCAACAGTTCAATTTTGGGTCCTGATAAAGTATCCAGGCTTCCACTGAGTCCCAAGAGATTATTTGCTATTATCTTACTTAGAAGGTTGTACTCCATTCCTATATACTTCACATTGATGCCCAGTGTTGATTTGATGGCATCATTAGTCTTTATTCTCGTCAACAAAATCCAATTTTGACAACCTATTTCCTCAGATTAGTTGGAGCATTATTTCCGTGTCCAAATCCAAATGCTTCCCTTAGCAGGTTTGAGGAAATTTCAATCTCCTGGCATTCACTGTTGTAGTGAATGCCTCTCTATTGTCTCTTATCACAATGTTTCTCCAGAAACTAACAACATTTGTATAAGATATTCTTTCCAATCTGATATTCAAAACATCTTCCAATCCTTCAAATCTTCTGATTCTACGACCAATATTGATGGCTAACTTAGTTTTGTTAGCATCAACAACAAAACCTCTCACACTTTGGCTTGTTCCAACATGAACATCATCTTTATCCGCCATTATTTAAGAAAAATATGAAGAAGATAGCTTTCAAATCTGTGTTCACACGGTATACTTGTAGAGAAAATCGAACTGAAGGTTTGTAAGTATCTTCTATGTATATGTCTGTATATATATCAGAGAGTAGGGGTAGAAACTTTCAGAGAACGTACTGTAGCATTAACCATGATTAAATTTGGAATGAATGAGATCTTGACACGTGGCCCATAACTTATCCATAAAGAATGGTAACCGTTCGATCGTGTAACTGCGGTTATAAAGATAGAATAAATATCCCGGTCTTTTTCCTTTTGGCTTTTGTTAAAGTTTGACTGTAACGTATGCCTCAGTAGCCTTGTCATCAGTAGACTTGGCTTAGTGATGATTTAATAGCATCATTGGTCTTTACTCTGTCAACAAAATCCAATTTTGACAGTCCCATTTCTTCAGATTAGTTGGAGCATCGTTTACGTGCCAAACCAAAAGCTTCCCTCGGCAGGTTTGAGGAAACTTCAATCTCTCCCGGCCATTCACCGTTGTAGTAAATGCCTCTCGTACCTTCTCTTATCACAATGTTTCTCCGTAAATTAACAAAATTCGTGTAAGATATTCTTTCCAAGCCTTAGATTGAGAACATCTTCCAATCCTTCGTATCTTCTCGATTCTTCTACCAATATTGATAGCCAACTCAGTTTTGTTAGCATCAACAACAAAACCTCTGACACTTTGGCTTCTTCCAATGTGAATATCATCCTTATCTGCCATTATAGATGAATATGATGAAGAAGATAGCTTTCAAATCTGTGTTCACACGGTATATTTGCAGAGAAAATCAATCTGAAGGTTGTAAGTATCCTCTGCGTATATGTCTATATATATAACAGAGAGTAGTGGGTAGAAACTGTCAGATAATGCACTGTAGCATTAACCACGATTAAATTTGGAATGAATGAGATCTTGCCACGTGTCCCATAACTTATTCATAAGGAGTTGTAACCGTCAGATTGTGTAACTGCGGTTATAAAGATAGAATAAATATCCCGGTCTTTTGCTTTTTGACTTTTGTTAAAGTTTGACTGTAACGTATGCCTCAGCAGATTTTGCCATCAGTACACTTGGCTCAACAGTCTGCTGACAATAATGCCTCAGCAGCCTGCTGACATTGTGACTCTGTTGATCTTCAAATCTTCTTGTTTTGTCCAACTGATAATACAGGATGAAGTTTAATACCAATGACTGATCTGTCAAGTGAGCTCACCCAACAGGACAAAGACCAATCCCCTTGGCAACTTCATTTGCTCAATTGTCCATAACTAAATAAGTACATGGAATTGTTGATACCAATGACTAATCTGCTAAGTGAGCTCACCCAACATAGCAAAGACTAACCCCGTTGGTGAATTCCGACATTGCCGATCATAGTGTATCAGTCAACTTTTATAATTCCAAGTTCGAAATCCTTAACTTAGAAAATCTTTCACTATCCAATGGTTTTGTGAAAATATCAAGAAATTGATCTTCAGTAGGGATGTAAAGAACCACCACATCTTTCTTTTCAACATGATCTCTTATAAAATGATGTCTCACATCAATATCCTTGGTTCTTGAGTGCAAAACATGATTTTCTATGATTGCAATTGCACTTGTGTTGTCACACATTATAGGAATTTCTCTTTCTTCAATTCTATAATCCTTTAACTGTTGTCTTAACCAAAGTATTTGTGCACAGCAGCTTCCAGAAGCAATATATTCAGCTTTATCAGTAGAAGTTGATATAGAATTCGTTTCTTGTCCGAACCAGAAACCAAATTGCTATTTCCCATCAACCGACAGGTTCCTGTGGTGCTTTTTCTATCAATCTTGCATCTAGCATAATCAGAATCTGAGTTGGATATAACTTTGAAGCTTCCATCTTTTGAATACCATATCCAACATCCAAAGTCTCTTTTAGATACTTGAGAACTCTTTTGACTGCAGCTAAATGACATTCCTTAGGTTTTGATTGAAATCTTGCACAAACACCTACAGCATAGGATATATCGTCTGCTGGTAGTAAGGTACAGCAGACTGCCTATCATCCTTCTGTATAAGGTCTGATCAACATCTTTGCTTTCTTTGTCTTCATCCAATCTAATGTTTGTACTCATAGGAGTTGATACCTTGGTGCTATTTTCCATGCCAAATTTCTTCGCAGCTCCTTGGTATACTTGGTTTGATGAATGAAGATTCCATCTTTCATTTGTTTGACTTGTAAACCCAAGAAGTTGTTCATTTCTCCCATCATACTCATTTGGAATTTACTTTTCATCATATTAGCAAACTTTTCACAAAGTAATTCATTTTCAGAACCAAAAATTATGTCATCAACATAAATCTGTACCAGCTGGGTGCTATCTCCTTCATTGATTCGAAAAAGTCTTGTCAATGGTACCTTTGGTAAAGCCATTGTACACCAAGAATTGAGATAGGGTCTCATACCATGCTCTTGGTGCTTGTTTCAAACCATAAAGTGCTTTATTGAGTTTGTACACTTTATCTTCTTGATCTTTAACTTCAAAACCAGGAGGTTGCTGAACATAGACCTCCTCTTCCAGAATGCCATTCAAAAATGCACTTTTGACATCCATCTGATATACTTTGAAGTTCTTATAAGCAGCATATGCCAAGAATAATCTCATAGCTTCCAATCTAGCAACATGGGCATATCTTCCAATCTAGCAACATGGGCATATGTTTCATTGAAATCTATTCCTTCTACATGAGAATAGCCTTTTGCTACTAGTCTGGCCTTATTTCTTACAATGGTACCAGATTTATCCAATTTGTTTCTGTATACCCATTTTATACCAATTATATTTTCATGATTAGGCTTTTCCACTAGTGTCCAAACTTGATTTCTTTCAAATTCATTCAATTCTTCTTGCATAGCAATTATCAAATCTGGATCTGATATTGCTTCTTCAACAACTTTAGGTTCTATTTGAGATAGAAAATAGGTAAACATTGCTTCTAATTGTCTTCTAGTCCTTACACCTTGCTGTATACTGCCAATAACTTGTTCAGCAGGGTGATCCTTTAACCATTGTGGATTTTGGTTAGATTGATTCTCAGGAACATCATCTTCAGTAGGGTATGCTGTTGCTTCAGGGGGTTCAGCAGATCCTTGAATTGCCTCGCTTGTTGCATCGGTAGTGTCACCAAATAGGTGTTCAAGCAGGGCGAATCGTAGATCTTTAACTCATTAATCCTTTCCAAAACATCAACACAATCTGGGATCGTTGACTTGTTGATCCTTAGCGAGTTCGAAGCTTCATCTTCCATTCCGTTGAAATTAGGTTTATCAAATGCAACATGTATTGTTTCTTCATGTTTCGTTGTCCTTTTGTTCGCACCTTGAAAGCCTTGCTGACAGATGAGTATCCCAAGAAAATTCCTTCATTTGATTTTGGTTGGAATGTCTTCAATTGCTCCTTATGATTTAAGATAAAACATTTCCTTCCAAATGGATGGAAATAGGAGATATTAGGCCGGTTTCCTTCCATTCCAATCTCATAAGGTGTCTTCAGTAGCTTTTTGTTCACTGAGGTCCTGTTTTGAGTATAGCATGTTGTATGGACTACTTCAGCCCAATATCTTTCAGGTAGTAATGCTTCACAAATCATAGTTCTTCCTGCTTCTTTCAAAGTCCTGTTCCTTCTCTCAGCAACCCCATTTTGCTGAGGTGTACCAACAGTAGCTAGTTGATGTAGCACACCATTCTGCTCACAATATTCTGTTATAACTTTGTTGAGAAATTCAGTACCCTTATCTGATCTGATCTTCACTACTGTCAAACTTTTCTCATTTTGCAATCTCTTCAAAATTTTAGGTATCTTTTGAAGTGTTTCACTTTTTTTGTTCATGAATACTACCCAAGTGTATCTTGAATAATCATCCAAAACTATTAAAGTGTACTTCTTTCCTGTTACACTGGTTGGTGTTACTGGTCCAAATAGATCCATGTGCATCAGCTCCAAAACTCTTTTTGTTGATTGTTTAGTTTTTGACTTGAAGCTTGATTTTGTTTGTTTACCTTGCTGACAAGCATCACATATAACATCCTTTTTGAATGTGATCTCAGGTAAACCAATCACCAATTCATCTTCACCAACTGATTGATATCATCAAAATTCAGATGATTCAACTTCTTATGACATAACCAATTTAGTTCTGACTTGGTATGCACAATCAGGCATGTCTCTGGAACAGCAGTAGACCATTCCACAACATACATGTTTTGTTGTCTTCTTCTAGCCAACACAACTTGATCACCTCTTTCACTAATGACAATACATGTGCCTTTGTCAAAAGTGACCTTGTAACCCATGTCACAAAATTGTCCAAAGGCTCGCAGGTTGTAGTCCAATCCATCCACAAATGCAACATTCCCGATTGTTAATCCATTTCTCATAAGTGTTCCATATCCTCTTGTGTATCCTGGTGTGTTCTTGTTGCCAAAATTCACTCTTGGACCATCCTTTGCCACAAAATTTGACAAACAGTGCTTATTATTTGTCATATGTATGGAACATCCACTGTCAAAGTACCAGACACCCTACAAAACAAAGTTAATGCATTTTAGGTACCCAAAACTGTTTGGGTCCATAATGGTCAGTGGTAAGCATGACCCTAGGCAAATTTCCATAAGGTCTTCTTTGGAAAGTATCATACTTTTGTTCATACATGTATTCTACACATCCATAAGGTCTAACATTTGGTTGTGTAGGATTCACATATGCTTTCTGGCCTTTTGGTATGTAATGCTGTTTGGAGTGATTTCTTTTGTTAGAAGCACTAGCATAACCATTAGTTTGTTGTCTGTTAGGAACAACCCTGTAGTATGGAGTCTGCTGAGGTCTCTGTTGAGGTCTTATATAAGTCCTCTGCTGAGTCCTTTGCTGATTCCATTGCTGAGGTTTTACCCTAGCAGTATGGTTATATCTGTTGTTTCTGGCAGTGGGGGCAGGAATATTCCAATCATAATCATTAGGGAACAATCTACATTTCCCCTGAGATAAGTATCCCTTGAATGATTAAAATTTTTAGATTTAGGATTCTTATCCTTGGAATATTTCTGATTTTTACCCTGTTGTGGTCTAGCAGACTTGGTAGCAGGTCTGCTATCAGCAGGTCTAGAAGGTATAGCAGTCCTACTTTTGGATTTATTCTTTTTTTTAGGTGCTATTAACCTCTTTGACTTCTGATTTTTCTTCCTTAAAGTTTTCTCAGTAGGCTTTACTGCCTCAGCAACCTTTTTGGGAGTTGGATCTTGTGCAGGCACAAACTTAGGACCAATTCTGGTACTAGGTTCAGTGACCTTACCGGATCCACTCTTATTATATTGTTGAGTTCCAAATCCAAGGCCTCGTTCGTCACCATAAGGCTTTCCGATTTGAATGCGGTGGAGGAGTAAGATTGTTCAAATAGATTCAACGGCTACGAATGTACAACGTACTTGTGTTGATTCTCGTCCAACCTCCTTTTCCTTACCCTTGAGAATTCTTAATTCGCTTTTAATCTTTCAACTTCGATTGAAGAGCTTCTTTTTCAAATTTCACAATCTCATAACCAGATTGTATTATCCTCGGTTGATTAAGGATGGCATCCAAAGTTTCTTCATTGTCAGAATTTTTTGGATTTGAACCACAAGTTGATTAACAATCACTTCCAGCATGAGTGTTAATAGATACATAATTGTATACCTCCTCTGTTTCATCCATGTATGCCATTAAAGCTGGCTCGTCCCTTTCTTACACTGGTTGCCTTTTATGGAAACTTCACTTTTATGGAATTTGCTCATCATTTGCCTTTGGATTTTGACTGTAGGATGACATGAAAACTTCAGGTATAGGATGGCACACGAAATATTGAAGTTGGTGGCCAAGTGATCACCTGAAGTCAAAAAAGCGTTCATTAGTTTGTTTGTGTGATGAAAATGCCGACCATACAGTGTAGAGTTAGTAGCCTCCAGGTCTGCGTGATCAATTTAAATCTGCGAGATCGGTCATTGGTTTCAACAGCAAAGCTCCACGTGCGTATTGGTATGAGGCTCATCCGGACCGTGTGAAGACTTACTAAATTTTTACATTCCATGAATTAATGAAAACACGTTTCGAGAAGGATAGTAAAATGAGGTCGAAATGAGGTCGGGGCTAACTCGAACGAATTCCGGAGAATGTTTAAAGAGGTCTAAAGAGTCAGAAACTTTGTGAAAGTGGGTTAGCTTATAATAATAATATGCACCGTAGATTTACGTAACATGTAAACTCAATACATGTTCAGTTATAAGACCAATTTCACAATTTAACCCAAGAATTTATACAAAGTCTCCATTCGAGGGACAAATTTATTGGCATACGATGTACCGATACGACTAGACAGGTCTTGATTCTGAGTTATATATATTTGTTATATTTCTTTACCAAGCCGACGAGCCGGGTTTGGATTCCGAGTAATCCGATAAGAATTTAATCGTCATGGTGGGATCTTATCTTTGCCGTATGTTCATTCTTTTCAATTTTCCACTTTGTACGATCCTTTTGAGTCCAGCTGATTAGGGTTTAGGGCTCGATCGGTAAAGCTCATGATGCCATCCTGTTATTCGAGTTTTACCGATCAAGCCGACGAGCCTTAAACCCTAAGATGTACCGATCCAACGAGCTCGATCGGTAAAGCTCGATACATCAATATACTATGGATATTGGGCACATTTTCCTCAGAAGTCTATTGACTCCTTTATTAAATCAGAGGTTTGGTGCTCGTCGGCTCGATCGGTACATCTTAGGCTTTTAGGCTCGTCGGATCGGCACAACCCGCTTTACGTAGTAAAATGTGAAAACATTAAGGACAAACAAAACCTAACAAACTCATATTTGTTGTATTAAACATGACATAACATACTATCTTCACCCCAAGTAAAAACATTAAAAACCAAAACCTAACAAAAATCTCTTAACATACGTCCAGACACCCGTGTTTTTCTACCTTTTTAGTTAACTAAGTACCCGTACACGGGTGTCTCGGTTTATTTATGGTTTAAAGCATCTCTTTCCTGACATTTTTCGTATATTATTTTTGTGCAAATCTTAAATAATGATGGGATATAATTTACGATGTTTGAGGTTCATGTTAGGGATAGTGTATCACAGGCCGAGATAGACCCGTCTTACAAAGGATGGAATCACGAGCTTTACTGATCGAGTTGACGAGCACCAAACCCTAAGATGTACCAATCCGACTAGACAGGTCTTGATTCTGAGTTACATATATTTTTTATATTTCTTTACCAAGCCGACGAGCCGGGTTTGGATTCCGAGTAATCCGATAAGAATTTAATCGCCGTGGTGGAATCTTTTCCCTAACAAGAAACATGGATATCAGGACAGGATATAAACCCTTATTTATCTCTTAATATAAACCTTTATATCTCTCCTCATCTAGCATGTAAAGTGTCTCTAATGTAGTACTCCATTGAATCCTGAGAGAGATCTAAAACATCTTTTTAAAGAAGCGATTATTCGTGTCTTGGAGATCATTCATTTGCATTTCTTTTATCACATTTTTTACCAACAGTTAAAGAGATGATTTCGATTAAGGATTTGACAATAAATGACTCTATGGCACTTTCGTATAAGTAATGAATTAAGACATCTAAAGAGTTATAAGGTGGGTTAAGGAGCAAGGCTGGCCTGCACATTTTGGGCATCAAGTTCTTCCATCCAAACTGAAAGAGCTTGCAATTTTCTCTACTCAATTTGGAGTCAATGTTCATACCGCACATTTGTTAATTTTCTCAACCGAAAACTGGAATCGCTCAGAGGCAATGGTCACGTTTCCTTGCATGGGTTTCCTTTTGCATCTTTAACGAAGTTATGGGTTGAATTTTAATCGATGTACTTGGCATCCGAATCATAAGTTTTAATTTTTCAGACACGTCATTAACTAAATGAGTGTACCTTTAATGTATTATACCATCTACCACATCATGTAAGTGGTTGACCCAATTTCAAATTTCTGATGCGCGTAAAAGACAAATACTTATGTTTTCCATGAACATCTAATAGCGAATAGAAACAAACCAAGTTTTCGGATTGCAGAATTTATCTTATATTTGATTGAGACATCGATGGATATTACAACTAGGTTTACGATTAATGGGATTACCATATATGGTTTGCATCTACGAACTCGATGATTTGTTTTTGGTATATGTACTTGGGTACTTGGGATTACCATAATTTTCTGCTTTTCGGCACCACAGTTACTATATGCATATCCATTAGTCGTGACAATGGTTATATGCATTGTGCAATGAATGTTTTAACTGTGTTCTGTATCATAATTTATATGAATTTGGTGGTGGAAGGAATATTCTCTAGAGGTGAAGTGACTTTAGCTTTACCGATCGAGCTTGTTGGATCGGTACATTTAATCCATTATTATCAACGTCGGAGATTACCGTTGTGGCACAACTGTTGTTCCTCTATCATTACTCTAAAACCGGACCGCAAAACAACATTTTCGAATCTCAGTGAGATCATCATAACACTATTTTTTTAACAACAAAAAGACATAATTTAACAACAAAACGACATCATTTCAATATCCATAATTATATTTTTACTATCACTATTTTTTTTTTAAATTTTTGGCATCACACCTTTATATATATATATATATATATATATATATATATATATATATATATATATATATATATATATATATATATATATATTAGATGTGTGATGCCATAATATATATATATATATATATATATATATATATATATATATATATATATATATTAGATGTCGTTAAGGTGTGATGCCAAAATGTCATTTGACCACACGGTTTAATTCGCAATAAACCGTGTGGTCCGATGAAGTCATATATGTGTCTCTCCACATTGGAGTCTCCGGGGTAGAATTTCCTAAAGCCCCAAATCGCTCCCAACCGCTTCCCCAGCTCACTTCGTAGCCACCCGTCTTCTCAGCTTCCGGTTCTAGTGGATGATTCTATACTATCAGGCATAGGACGAGAACTGATCAGGGGAGTAGGTGAGTGAACTACATCGGATTCCTGAAGCCTGAAGAGTGAAGACGCATCAAAACTCCACCACCGGACCACCGTCCACCAAGTTGCACTTTTTGCTTGTCGAAGAACGTAACTAAAGATTCGATGGCTACTGCAACTATGTTCATCTTCTGAGTTCCGTGAGTAATTTTTTCTCTTTTCAAGTTTTATCTTTTTGTTCTTGTTGTGGTGAAAAATTGATTTGAACTTGAACTGAAATGGAACTGGAATTGAATTAATCACTTGTTTTTGCTTATGGATTTACAGAGTTGCTGCTATCATAACAAACTAAATTTGAATAACTTGAACTAGATAAACACTTTGAAAGGAATTAGACTACTCTAGGGCTCTTGATCACTTCACACTCCAACTTTAATCCATAACTGCTAACAATTCGATCTTTATCTTGTTTGTTTGAACCAATTGCATAGTTGTAACTTCAAAAATTAAATCATTATTTGAATGCACTTTAACTGTTTGACAATAGTCCTCTTGCACTTGAACTGTATACTTCGTGGCTCGTCCATTTCTTACACTTGTTTCCTTTTATGGAAACATCACTTTTATGGAATTTGCTCATCATATGCCTTTGGCTGTAACTTTCCTTTTTTCAATTGCACTTACAAAGAACTGCTTGCTTGCATTATTCATTTCACTTCACTTTTGCAGTTGCTTTGCCTTGTAACTGCATGGTGTTGATATGCATGGTTTAATAGTTGTATCATTCCAAACAAAAGACACGAACTAATATGAGGGGACGAAAGTGTGGATAAGTGTATACGTATAGATGGACAAGTAGAAAACTTGATGTGGTTTACTTACGACCATTTTGACCTTGTTTGAGGCCTTAATATTGACCCCGATGTGCACCATATATACCTTCCCTATTGTCTTGAACATCTTGTACCCTTTTTATCTGCACTAATAGATTACATGCTCTAGTATGAGTTTAAATTTTGGCTTTGTTAATGCTGTACTTATTTGTCAACGTTGATTATGTATGTATGTTTGAAGCTTCTAGTCCTATGTGAATGGTTTTGTTGAAGTTAATAATATGGAAAGTTGATGTGTTGATCTAGGATTTTCATTTTCTTTTTTGCACTTGATTATATCTCCTTAAGGTGACATGTAAACTGCTTCGTTTGTATTTAAAATACTTCTTTTGGATTCCTTCGTTTGTACTTTTGTTGACCGTTTGTTCTATGCATGGATGTTGTTTAATCATCTATTGTTAATGATTAGAAGAATAGGAGAAAAGAATTACCAAAATTATCCAAGAAGTTGTTAATTTTTAAGCTTTAACTTGTTTATATGGTTGTATTATGTTATTTTATCTTTTGACGGATTTGAATCTATATGTGTGTGTGTTCTTGTTTATGGCATTAGTAACCATCTCTCATTGGCTCGCATTCACGTTTCACAGCTTGATTCATGTCTGATTCAGTCGGTGCTGCACGCCCAGGATTAAGACGATGGAGAAAGCTTCGTAAGATATCTGAAGTAATTCTTCCGGATGATGTTGTTATGAATATCTTAAGCTGGCTTCCAGCAAAAGATGTACTTCAATCTCGATGTGTTTGTAGAGCATAGAGGGATTTAAGCTGAACCAAATATTTTACGGACTTACACTTTCAACATAATATTCCAGTGATTTTGAAGGAAGATCTTAACGGGATGGCTCTACTGGATAGATGTTGGGAACCTACACAAACTAGATTAAAGGTTCACGAAGTATACGATCCGGACTGTGGAGTTTCCGTTATGTCCCATAATGGCTTAATAGTCCAGTCCAAGGATTGGGGTCTGCTTTCTATATTCACAATCCTATATACTGTTATGCGGTGAATATACAGGTACACACCGGACGAAAAAACTAAAAGGGTAAGGTTTGTGGTGTTTTTTTCCAACCAGTACAGAAAGAGTACTGCATTATTTGGCAAGAAATTCTATCACTTAAACCGTGTAAAGTTCAATACAAGATACTTAATTTGGAGTCCGATCCAAAGTGGCGAGAAATCTGCACTAAAAATACTAGGATTTGGGATTACCATTTTGTTCGGCTTTCGTGTTGATTGACAAATATCTTTATTGGGTTTGTTCGCCTTTTCAAGATGACCACACACTCGATGGCATGATCATGGAATATGATATTATAAATGAAGAATTTCGGGTGGTACCTTGTCCAATTTCGGTAGAAGATTATGTTAATGTGGTAGACATTGACGGTGTTGTATCTGTAGTTTGTGTCTATCATTACGAAAAGTCCATGGATATTAGTATATGGATATTGAATGTTGAAAGGGAGCAATTGTGGATGTATTCGAATTATAATGTCAACAAATATTTATGCTCACGGTATAAAATGTCCAAGGTGATTGCTTTTCGAAATGAGGAGTTGCTTCTTGAGTCAATTGCTAGATATGATAAAAGGCTATATGCTTTCAATCTAAAGTTCAAAAATTTTAGGAAGCTTGGACAAACATATAGAGTTTGGCAGAAGTTTTTGCCTCGTGTGCTTAGTCTTGTATCTTTAAAGAATTGCAAGTCCAATATTTGTATGGTATAGATGAGGATGAAAATAACCAACCATAGTGATATTTATACAACGTTACACCAAGGCTTTGTCAACCTTCCAGAGATCTTCTTCAGTAGATAAATCCCGTCAGAAGCCTCAAGAGAGGATGACTTTTTTGACTAACGTAAGGGCAATATTATTAAGTTTAACTTCTTCTGAAACATTCTTAATGATTAGTATATATATGTTTCTCAAGTTGACTAGTTAATGATTATCACTTAAACATTATAAGGCTATGCAATACACTGATATGTATTACCACCTTGACATTTAATATAAAGTTCACTCAAATAAGACATCTTCATTAAGATGCAGAACTCAGGTTTCAATCCGCAACCTTTTTCTGCATGTTCTGTGAGCGCTTCAGTCAACCTAGTACACAGGATGTCCAAATTGATCTAAATGGTCAGAGAAGGAGTTTTCATCAGATATTATCACCACATAAAGTTTATCCCTTTTACCCCTTTTTTAATAACTTGCAGTGTTTTAACATACACACCGCCTGCTATGAGAAATTGCTAATGATTGTGTTAAGTGGATGAATGTGATGCATAAAACTCATATCTACACACTCCTAACATGTGATAGAGAGTGAAAATGGTTACGTAATGTCTATCCACTTATTACAACGGTTGTACCTATATATTTATAGGCCCACAATTTTTGAAAATATTCAATCCCAAACTGACCATCAAAGCAAAACAAACTTTAGAGATCAGCATGCATATAAAGGAAACTTGAGGCTGTAGAAATATCAGAATTCAAGGCTAACAGTAAACTGAAAAGAGGAAAATGGGCATAAACTCTACTGTGTCTTTCGTTACAGTTTTTCAGTATTACAAAGGAGTCTAAAGTCTACAATTTTTTTGTGTGTATTGTATGGACGTTTACCGGAGTCTAAAGTCTAAGAAAATACATAAATGTCTTTTATTTAGTTCATCAATAAGTTGTGCGGACTAGATTTTTGTGAGACTGAATCATTTAAACACACCACTGGAGTTCCGTAAAAGCAACTTGCACCGTTTTATTACAACAAAAGAGACGGATCTAGAAATAGTGTACCACCTTGCTACGGATAAGATGGGAGTTCTCTTACAACACTACTTGCTTGCAGACAGGATACCAAATGTCTTGTTGTACACACATC
This sequence comes from Gentiana straminea, assembly GCA_036785695.1. Classification (NCBI taxonomy): domain Eukaryota; kingdom Viridiplantae; phylum Streptophyta; class Magnoliopsida; order Gentianales; family Gentianaceae; genus Gentiana; species Gentiana straminea. The sequence continues at coordinate 800,316 of JAVUPR010000119.1, read as the reverse complement.
AATTACAGGGTAGAAGTGTCATCAGATGTCACTAAAGAAACCAATAGTCAACCAATAATAGTATGAGTAATAAAGTCTTGAAGTCGTGAGTTCGAAATTTCCTGGTTTGGAATCTACTACCTAGTAAAGAGCCTCGGGTTTCAATTCATCAACCGACTAACTAAAGAACCCCGGGTTTGAATCACTAATCATTAACGAATGAACCTCGAGTTTGAATCATTACTTTATAATGAACCTCGGGTTTGGAATCTACTACTCCATAATGAACCTCGATTTTAAAATCTTGAACTAACTAACAAACCTTGGGTAAGGTAGAAAATCCGAAACCAACTTGACCTCGAAATATGAAAGATTCTGATTGGCATTTTATTTCATTGTTCAGGGTCCGTGTCTGACCACGACCATGACTCACTTGAAAAGGTTATTGGGAGATGACAATGTTTTGATTGTCAAGTTCTTCGGGGATGATATTGAAAATGCAAGCATTGTATCCACTAAGGGAATCCATGTTGGTTTGAAGCATGCTTTCTTGCCAAATTCAGGACTAACATCATAAAATATGTCTACAAATTTCATGATGTGATTGGGATCTTTGATATACCATCTGGTGCGGGAAGTGGATTCAAAGCTTTGAATTGGGAACCAGTAAATATATTTATAATGTTGTTGAATGTCTCGGTTTTCTTACAGATCATTATGGTCGTACCTCACCCATGTAGAGGACCTAAAACTAATAAAGACATACGATTGGTCCAGCCTCATACTGAAGGAACACATGGACTCAATTCAAGAAAAAATCAATCATCCGAAAACGCACTTTGTTCCTTTTGGAAAGAATGAACGGACAAAACGCAATGTATATTATGTTTTTCTAACTTATAGATAATGATCCATCATTCTCATTTGTGACGGAAGTATTGGTTTTCTGAGCACTACACAGTGTTTTCCAGGCCTCCGTCTAGAATTCCAAGGAACGCGAAATGGAACCTTTCATAGTTGGGTGTAAGAATAACGTCCAAATTAATCTGTGGTATAAAGCTAACATAGGTAAATAAAAAACCCACTTAATTCCCTGTGACTTTTCTTTGTTTGTATCGGTTAATATTTAACAAATCCTTGTAATATGTATTAATGTAAACTTCCGACCGTTTCCTGACCTCTTCCGACCTTGTTTCGAGTAAAATTCCGCTTCATTGTTTTCACAAATTCCAGGAATAAAATACTTTAATAAGTCTGCCTCCGACATAAATCTTGGTGGTTTAGACATTAAAGATCCTCATTAAATTCAGTAGAGAAGCAAGAAACAAGCACGGGAATTGAAGAATCACGGTCCGAGACGCAGTATATGCACGAAGTACAAAGTCACCAAAATCGACAATTGTACGGAGAGTCTCCCTCTCTCAAACACGCATTTATTACTTGTTAGATTGTTGTAATTATTTTTGCTTATAAGTTGTTGAGCCGATCTTGTGTGCTACAGTGTCCTTAGTTCTCGTAGACTCTTGGTCATTTTGATATTTATCATGGATACTTGGATGATGACCTTTGTTGGTACATATGTGCATGTGGGGAATACTGGGATGATGACCGTTTTATGTACACATGTGCATGTGAGGAATACTTGGAGGATTACTATATGGATTACGAGGAGAATGAACTTTGTGTTTGAACCTTTTATTTTATGTTTATTGCTTTTAGTTAGATCTTAGTGTTTGGCAAACTATTTTCTTAGTTTTACAACATTTGAACTTTGTGTTTGAACCTTATTTCCCCCACAAATCTTTGTCTTCATCCCTCTGTTTTGTGTTTGCTTCATTGTTATGGTGTAATTAGTAACAAAATATTGTAATGCGTCAACTCAAGAGTAATGAATGTTTTTTCAATATTAATAATCCACATTGATAGTCAATTTACAATTTGAATAATATTCGTAAATAGTTAATAATCCACTTAAACTCTCATTATATGATCGCGTTCGACTTCAACACGCGGAAGAGAAATTCTATAAACTCTTTCTTTCGACAGCAATGAAAAGCGAGATTCGAAAATAGTTAATAATCCACTTTGACAGTCGACTTGCAATTTGAATAATATTTGTAAATAGTTAATAATCCACTTAACCTCTCATTATATGCGTTCGACTACAACACACGGAAAAGAAATTCTATGAACTCTTTGATAGAAATGAAAAGCGAGATTCAAAAATAGTTAAAATACAGACTAATTCGAAAATTGAGTTCCTTTACACATACACACACATAATACTACCTGATTCCTTTTATTCATATAGTGAGTATAAATAACACACCAATCAACAGTATGTCTTACCATTAATTGTGTACCCACTCCCACAAGCTTGCCACCTTTCTTGACCTCTTTGGACTTTCTCCCGACCTCTTTCGACCTTGTCCCGACCTCTTTGGAGTACGCTCCCGCTTCATTGCTTCCTCAATTTACTATCCTTCCTGAAACATGATTTCTTGAATTCCTGGAATAAAAAACTTGTTGGTCCCTTGAAAAGGCTTTGGTTAAGTTTAGGGGGGGTGAATAAACTTAACACTTAAAACTTTTGGAGTTAACAAACTCAGCAACTTCGGCGAGCTGCGGATACCTCGCATGAGTCCGTCGATATCTCGCAGCCCGCCGATACACGTAGTCTACCGACGCTTGAGTTTACTTGAATTTGTGCGAGCGAATTATATAAAAAATTAAGCCTTATTACTTGTTGTTAAATATGATACTAAGTAATAGATACTCAGTAGTGTATGTGTGTGATTTCAGTTGCTAGATTCAGTAGGTTGATGTGTATAGTAATCTAAATGCAGAATATAAGTGCAGAAAGTAGGTAGACAAATTTTATAGTGGTTCCAGGTGGTGTAGTCCTGTCAGTCCACTCTTCTCCTGTGATGTTGGAGGTAATTCACTAGAGATCTTTGATGTAGCTGTTACAAAGATTCCTAAGTTGCTTGTCCTTCACCAATAACTATGGCTTCACAAACATAACACTTGGAACAGGTAGGATTGCTGCTCCAAAGTCTTCCACTGGACCTTGAAGGGTAGGATTTCCTCTTCACCAGCTCCACCACAAACAACAGTATTTGACACCCAACAGATGCTTCACTGTCTTCAGCAGGTTCTTTATAAAATGAAGATTGAATCTAGTAAATGATTCAGTTGCAGCAGCTTGATTAGGATGATATAATCAGCAGCTTGCAGTTTTCAAGTGTGTAAACTTGATGTAGCTTGAATACATAATACACTTGAAGATTTTCTCTGGATCAATAGCTTTAAGCTCAGTAGGTTCAGCAGGGTGTTTTTCAGCTCAGAATTGTTTCTTATATTTTTCTCTTAAAATTCATCAATCATAATATTTTTCTGAGTTGGATGTCCTCTATTTATAGGTAAGATAACATGTGACTTATATTTGAAATTCAAATATAGCCGTTCCTTGTTTTGTCCCATTTGACTTGCTTTCTGTCACTATTCATAGGACTGACACTGTCAGAATCCTTTTTGACAGTGCAGTCTATCCACCCTTGACTTATATCCATTGGATAAAATTCTGTATCATCCCAACGTCTTTTTAATCTCAACCACTGATTTGTTTGATAAGTCATAGGTTGTTAGCTGTCATTTTCCATGTAATCTTCCAATGTAATCTTGAATTAATCGAGGCATATTATCAGCTGGTTCATCAGTCTACTGTAACACCTATCAGTCTGCTCAACAGCAATTTGCCGTGTATCAAATACAATGCAGTTGATTTCTTTTATCTAACTTTTATTTGTGAAGTTAGATTACACCTTTTTGCAAATAACTAAGTTCCAATCACCATGCAACTTAAGGAACTTAGACCTTCTACACAAGGCATATGTAATCAATTTAGGTCATCACAGACTTTCCTAAACTCTGATTCCATATCCTTGACTTTAATTACTAAGTTTGATCCTTTAGCCTTCATTAACTGAGTTTGAGCCCTCAACCTTCAGTCTTCAGCAGGTTCCTGATTAGTCTACTGACCTAACTACCCTAATGACCTAGACTAGTCTGCTGAACTCAGTCAGCTGACCTTTACAGTGCTTGTTTGATCAAACCTATACAAAGATCAAACTCTAATAAACCTATAAATTTGATCTAGACATCTTTTTCCTTTGCACTATAACAGTTAGTCTGGCACTCATCACTAAAACTTAAAAATAAGTCCAACAATTTCCCCCTTTTTGGTGATGATGCCACTACCCTCACTTAACAGCAAAGCAAAAAGATTCAAAAACAAATATAACAAATTTCAGTCATCTTTCATTATAAACATTTGTTCAAGTTATTACAGTCTAGATACAGCAAAGATAAAACAGATTAAGTATGCTGATCTACTGTCTTCTTTCTCCTCCTTGTCTGTCCTTCTCCACTTGCTCTTGGTAGGCTCTAATTTATTCTATCATATCTCTCATCCACTCATTCTCAATCAAAGTGAAATCAATGTAGGAATTCACTTCTTTCCACCACTTCCAAGCTTCTGGTAGAAGGAGGTTGATTTGATTGACTCTGAATCCCATTCTCATGTAATGCTCTTTAAATTCATTCAGTGAGTCCTTAGATTTTATGATAGGCAAACTCCTTTCACCTCTACCACTTCTTCCACCTCTTCCACCTCTTCCAGCTCTGTAAGTTGCCCTCAAGGCTCTAACTCTTGCTTCCCAAAATTACAATCCCAAGAATGAGTTTAAACCTTCATGAAATCCTTTGTCATGATAAGGTTTCCTTCTGTTTTAGTACTCCTTCTTGTATTGTCTGAGGAGATCATCAGTAAGTTGAACTCTGCCAGGTGCGGGTTCTCTGAAAGCATTTGTCTCATTCTCCCATCTTTTCTGTGCAAAAATCCTTGCAGCCTCTTTTGCTACTGCTGTTTGGTCCTCTTCCCCCTTAGTGACATCATCAACAAAACGGGACAATAGACCATGAACACTCTCCTGTGTAATAATCAGATTACTCAGTTGTCCTTCCATAATCTCAGTTCTTGTATCAACTGCAGTAATCCTTGATTGCAAAGTCTGCTCCAGTAGATTGATCATTTCAGTAAGCTTAGGATCCAATCCAGCAGGATGAGATGTTCCAGCAGCCTCAGCAGGCTTGGGTGTTTCAGCAAGTGTATCAAGTTTTTGATGGATAGAAGCAAGTTGGTCTTTCAAAAAATTTTCCTTCAGTGTATTTCCTTGCATGATTCCCCTCACATCCAACATCATATTATTAACAGCATTTTGAGTAGATGTGAAATTTGAAGCAACTGTATCGGTAGATTGTCTGTTGTCATTCACCAGCTTCATTAGTTCCTCAAATCTTTGTTCTTGTCTATCCAGTTGAGTTCTTAACTGTTGCATGTCATTCCTGACAGTCCTCAACTCATTCCACACTTCTACTGGCACACCACCAGTCATTCTACCATCAGTACCATCAGCAGGATCCTCCACATTATATGGTTGGTGTGGTCCTTGGTACTCATCCAAAATAGGATCAATTGTAGGTTCTTCAATCACTGGTTCTTCATCAGTTGACCCTTCAATCTGAAATACTTCATCACTGTAATCATAGTCCAGCATCTGTTCTTCCTCATCAACAACAGCAGCCTGCTAACTATCTTTCCCTACAGTGGCCTTGTCTTCAGTAGCCTCCACTACAGCAGCCTGTACTGACACAACAGGGGTTTCCTTCAAACCCAAAGTTTGTTCCAACCTGTGTCCAAGTGCTGTTTGCAACTCAGCAACCTGTACCTCTTGTTCCAACCTTTGCTCAGGTGCTGTTTGAACCTCGGCAACCTGAACCTCTTGTTCCACTCTTTGAGGATTGAATACAGCCTCATTATCCACTTGGAATCCTTCAGCATGACCAATTTTTGTTAGGATAAAGGCGGTTTTGGATAAAGTCCCCTCGGTGTCAATCCAGTCTTGATATTGAATTGATTCCTCTGAACTAGCACTAGGTTCACAGTGGTCAGTAACCCTTTCATCACTTGAATCCACAGTCTGCTGATCATCAACATGCTCACCAGGTTCTTCAACAAACATAGCATCAATCTCACCAACCATCTTATTTGCACCACCATTTATTCCTTCATTGATTTGTGCCTCAATATCATCAATGGTGAGATTTTCCAGATCCTCATTCATTTGTCCAGTCTGTTGTCTATCAGTAGACTGTCCTGCACCAGTAGACTGTCCTACATTAGGATCAATCAACATAGCAGTACCACTGGTTCCTCCTGGACCATATGGAAAATCACCTCTAGAGTCAGATGAAAATGATGAATCATCATCATCATCCCTTGGATCCCTGAAGTTGATACCCCCTCTTTCTGTTGATCTTCAAAAATGTCCATCAATCTTGATTGCAGCAGAGTGGTATCAATCAGATCCAACAAATTTTCAACTCCCAACTTGTCAAAAGCCCACTCCTCAAAATCAGTCATAGGTTCTGCAGCTGGCTTTTGCTTTTTGTAGAAACCAAACTTCCATTGAAAATAATCAGCTACCTGTTGAAGTTTGGGATCAACATAATCATCCTTCTTCTTCTTCACATGTCTCTCAAAAGGCATAAAAGACTTCCTGGGAGCTGTTCCATTAGCTTGATGACCTCCAAAGGTCCCAACAAGCAAACTCAAGGTTTCTTCCACAGATGCTTGTAGGTCAATAGGTTTCTCAGGTTGTAAATTAGTCCCTACTACCTCCATCTGTACCACACTTCCTTCCCCTGACTTATATGCTCATCAGCAGGGTTAACAGCAGACTGTTCTTCCCCCTGAACTATTGCAAGAATTGCAGGGTCTTGAACCAATGTTTCACTCACCACAACCGGTGTAGATTCAGCGGTTTGCTGTGGTTCTTCTACAAGTTTCTCAACAACAACTTGTGCAGCTTCAGTAGGCTCAACAATAACGAGGCTCGGTGCGGCGCGAGATCGTGTGTTTCTCCAACAGATTGCTCAGCAACAACCTGTTCACTTTCAGTAGGCTCAGTAGCCTTAGCAGGTGAGGATTCAACAATATCAACAGCAGGTTCAGTCTCTGTAGTTTCCTGTGACTCTCCAGCAGTTTGCTCAAGAACAACCTCTGCATCCTCAGTAGGCTTGATAATAGTCAATGGCTCAGCATCAATAGCCTCTCCTACTACTTCTACTTCTTCTTCTACTGCTTCTTCTTCTTGTGCCCTTTGAGCCTCTAAGATTTTCAATTGTCTCCCCTTTCCATGTTTCTTTTTGTGAATAACCTCTTTCATTCTTTTGGAAAGTGGCTCATCATCAATTTCAACCACAGTAGACTTCCTCTTTCAACTGGCTTCTTTCTGTTGTTCCCTCAAAATTTCAACAACAGTTTTTCTAGCATCTACAGCAAGGTCAGTAATCTCAACTTCAGCTGGACCCACAACAGACTCAGCAGTCTGTGCTGTTTTCTTCCTTGTTCTTTTAGGCTTTAACACCTCAGTTTTCTTTCTTGTGTCAGCAGTCTTTCTCTTCTCAGTAACCTTCTTTGGTGCAGCAGGTTTAACAGATTTCTTAACAGTTTGCTTGACCTGCTCACCACCAGTATCACCATCATCTCCATTGTCATCACTATCAGCAGCTTCAGCAACACCTTCTTCATCATCATCTAGACCAGGGATAGCATAATCAATCTCTTTCTTGTATCTGGATTGATTAATCTTTTCAGGTGCTACATCAGGAATCTCCAGATGATTCGGCGGGGGTCGAATCATTAATCCTAAGGTAACGCCTTGGATTTCCTCTTTCCTTCTCTTTCCTCTTTTGCAACCTTCTTCATGTAATGAATGAAATACCCAAAATTTACCAAACTTCATACTTCTACAAATAATCATCGGCAGCTCTATCTTGGGTCCCGATAGAGTATCCATACTTCCAACCAAATTAATAATATGTTCTGTGCAATGATTTTGCTCAGCAGGTTGTACTCATTCCCAATGTGTCTAACATTAATGCTTGGAATTGATTTGGTGTCTTTATTTGTCTTGATTTTATCAACAAAATTCATCTTGGATAATCTCATTTCCTCAGGATTTACTGGACCATCTACTACTTCTTCAAAACCAAAAACTTCCCTCAGTAGACTTGGGGAAACCTCAATCTCCTGGGCATTTACAGTTGTTTTGAATGCCTCTGTTCCTTTTTTTTATCACAATGTTCTTCCAAAAGCTCACAACATTTGTATATGAGATTGTTTCCAGTCTTATGTTAAGCACATTCTCTAGACCTTCATACCTCCTTATTCTTCGACCAATGTTGATTGCTAGTTCAGTTTTGTTAGAATCAACAACAAATCCTCTAACACTTTGGCTTGTTCCAATCTGAACATCAATCTTTTCCGCCATTGTTATAAGAAATATAAGATGAAGAAGATAGATTGTAAATCTGTGTTCACATAGTGTAAAAATAGAGAGTATAGATATGAGATTTTGCAAGTAGAGAATATCTGATGTGATAGGTCTGTATAAATAGACAGGGAGAGGTTGTAACTGTCAGTGCACGTACATCCACATTAACCACGATTAATCTGAGTAAATGCTGACTTGACACGTGGCCCATTACATCTTCATAACGTTTGTAACCGTTGGATCATGTTAACTGCGGTTATAAAAGATAGAATAAATATCCCGCCAATCTGATTGTTGACTTTAATAAGTTTGACTGTGTAACGTTCCATTCAGCAGGGTTGTCCTCAGCAGGGTGGGTCAGTAGTCTGCTGATAAAGATTCTTCAGCATCCTGCTGACATAGTAACTCTGCTAATCCTTGATTTCTTCTTGTCTTGTTCAATTGATAAAACAAGATAAAGTTTAATACCAATGACTGATCTGTCAAGTGAGCTCACCCAAAATGACAAAGACCAATCCCCTTGGCAACCTCATTTGCTCAATTGTCCAAACATAAGTACATGTAATTGGTGATACCAATGACTAATCTGCTAAGTGAGCTCACCTAACATAGCAAAGACTAATCCCCTTGGTGAATTCCAGTACACTGCTGATTATCAGTCAACCTTGATAATTCCAAGTTCAGTCCTTAGTTTAGCAAATCTTTCACTATCAAGTGGTTTAGTGAATATGTCAGCAAGTTGATCTTTAGTAGGGATATAATGAACCACCACATCCTTCTTTTCAACATGATCTCTTATAAAATGATGTCTCACATCAATGTGCTTGGTTCTTGAGTGCAAGACAGGATTTTCTGTGATAGCAATTGCACTTGTGTTGTCACACATTATTGGAATTTCCTTCTCCTCAATTCCATAATCCCTTAATTGTTGTCTTAGCCAAAGTACTTGTGCACAACAACTTCCAGCAGCAATGTATTCAGCTTCAGCAGTGGAAGTTGATATTGAGTTCTGTTTCTTACTAAACCAGGAAACCAGTCTATTTCCCATTAACTGACAGGTTCCTGTGGTGCTTTTTCTATCAATCTTGCATCCAGCATAATCAGAATCTGGGTAGGATATAACTTTGAAGCTTCCATCCTTGGAATACCATATCCCTACTCCCAAAGTCTCTTTTAGATATTTGAGAACTCTCTTGACTGCACCTAAGTGACTTTCTTTAGGTTTAGATTGAAACCTTGCACAAACACCTACAACAAAGGATATATCAGGTCTGCTGGCAGTAAGGTACAGCAGACTGCCTATCATCCTTCTGTATAAGGTCTGATCAACATCTTTGCCTTCTTTATCTTCATCCAATCTGATATTTGTACTCATAGGAGTTGATATCCTGGTACTATTTTCCATACCAAACTTCTTCAGTAGCTCCTTGGTGTATTTGGTTTGATGAATGAAGATTCCATCTTTCATCTGTTTAACTTGCAATCCCAAAAAGTAGTTCATTTCTCCCATCATACTCATTTGGAATTTGCTCTTCATTAGATTTGCAAACTTTTCACATAGTAATTCATTTTCAAAACCAAAGATTATGTCATCAACATAAATGCACCAGAAGGGTGCTGTCCTTCTCATTGATTCTGAAAAGAGTCTTATCAATGGTGCCTTTTGTAAAACCATTGTCCACCAAGAATTGAGATAGAGTCTCATACCATGCTCTTGGTGCTTGTTTCAAACCATAAAGTGCTTTGTTGAGTCTATACACTTTATCTTCTTGATCTGTAACTTCAAATCCAGGAGGTTGCTGAACATACACTTCCTCCTCTAGAATGCCATTAAAAATGCACTTTTGACATCCATTTGATATACCTTGAAGTTTTTATATGCAGCATGTGCTAGGAATAATCTGATAGCTTCCAATCTTGCAACATGTGCATAAGTTTCATCAAAATCTATTCCTTCAGCTTGAGAATAGCCTTTTGCAACTAGTCTGACCTTATTCCTCACAATGGTACCAGATTCATCAAGTTTGTTTCTGTATACCCATTTAGTACCAATGATATTTGCATGACTAGGCCTTTCAACTAGTGTCCAAACTTGATTTCTTTCAAATTCATTTAACTCTTCTTGCATAGCAATTATCCAATCTGGATCTGAAATTGCTTCTTCAACAACTTTAGGTTCAACTTGAGATAGAAAACAAGTAAACATTGCTTCTAATTGTCTTCTAGTCCTCACACCTTGATGTACATTGCCAATAACTTTTTCAGCAGGGTGATTCCTTAACCATTGTGGATTCTGGTTAGTTTGATTTTCAGGAACCTCACCTTCAGTAGGGTTTGTTGTTGCTTCTTCAAAAGGAGGTTCAGCAGATCCTTGAATTGCTTCAGTTGTTGCATCAGTAGTATCACCAGCAGAGTGTTCAGCAGGGGCAATGTCAGAAACTTTTAAGTCATTAATCCTTTCCAAGACTTCAACACAATCTGGATCAGTGACTTGTAGGTTCTCAGCAGGTTCACAACCTTCATCTTCCATACTAGTGAACTTAGGTTCATCAAACACAACATGTATAGTTTCTTCATGTTTTAGTGACCTTTTGTTCAGTACCCTGAATGCCTTACGGACTGAAGAGTATCCCAAGAAGATTCCTTCATCTGATTTAGGTTGGAATGTCTTCAAATGCTCCTTATGATTCAAGATAAAACATTTACTTCCAAATGGATGGAAATAGGATATATTTGGTTTCCTTCCATTCCAAATCTCATAAGGTGTCTTCAGCAGCTTCTTGTTCACGAGGTTGTTTTGTGTATAGCATGTTGTATTAATCGCTTGCTTGACCCGGTACTTTCGAGGCGGCTATGCTTCACAAATCATTGTTCTTCCCGCTTCCTTTAAGGTCCTGTTTCTTCTTTCGAAACCCCATTTTGCTGAGGTGTACCAGCAGCAGCAAGTTGGTGTAGTACACCATTCTGTTCACATTATTCTCTTATAACTTTATTGAGAAACTCAGTACCCTTGTCTGATCTTATCTTTACTACTATCAAAATTTTCTCATTTTGTAATCTCTTCAAAAGATCAGGCATCATCTTGAGTGTTTCACTTTTCTTGTTCATAAATATCACCCAAGTGTATCTAGAGTGATCATCCACAACCACTAAGGTGTATTTCTTTCCTGTAACACTTGTTGGTGTAACTGGTCCAAATAGATCCATATGCATCAGCTCCAAGACTCTATTCGTTGAATGCTTAGTCTTTGATTTGAAGCTTGATTTAGTCTGTTTACCTTGCTGACATGCATCACATTTAGTATCTTTCTTGAATGTGATCTCAGGTAAACCAATCACCAGTTTCTTCTTCACCAACTGATTGATGTCATCAAAATTTCAGTGATTCATCTTTTTGTGCCATAACCAATTGAGTTCTGACTTGGTATGCACAATCAGTCAGGTTTCTGGAACTGCAGTAGACCAATCCACAACATACATGTTTTGTTGTCTTCTACCAGCCAATACAACTTGATCTCCTCTTTCACTAATGACAGTACAGTTGTTTTTGTCAAAAGTGACTTTGTATCCCATGTCACAGAATTGTCCAGTGCTCAGCAAGTTGTAGTCCAGTCCTTCCACATTAGCAACATTCTTGATTGTAAGTCCATTCCTCACAAGTGTGCCATATCCTCTTGTATATCCAGGTGTATTTTTGTTGCCAAAATTCACCCTTCCGGCCATCCTTTGTCACAAAATCGACAAACAAGTGCTTGTTCTTTGTCATATGTCCGGAACATCCACTGTCAAAGTACCAGACACCCTACAAAACAAAGTTAATACATTTCAGGTACCCAAACCTGTTTGGGTCCATAATGGTCAGTGGTAAGCATGCCCCCTAGGATGTTTCCATAAGGTCTTCTCCTAAAAGTGTCATACTTTGGTTCATACATGTATTCCACACATCCATAGGTTCTAACAGTAGATTGTGTAGGATTCACATATGTTTTCTGGCCTTTTGGTTTATAATGCTGTTTGAAGTGACTTTTGTTGTTAGAAGCATTAGCATAACAATTAGTTTGCTGTCTATTAGGAACAACCTTGTAGTATGGAGTCTGCTGAGGTCTTGTGTAAGTCATCTGCTGATCCCATTGCTTAGGTTTTACCCTAGCAACATGGTTATTCTTACTGTTTCTAGCATTAGATACAGGAATATTCCAATCATCATCGGTAGAGAACATCTACCTACCTTTCCCCCGAGATAAGTATCCCTTGAATGATTAACATTTTTGGGTTTAGGATTCTTATCCTTGGAATATTTCTATTTCTTACCCTTCTGTGGTCCAGCAGACTTGGTAGCAGGTCTGCTATCAGCAGGTTTAGAAGGCACAGCAGTCCTATTTTTGGATTTGTTCTTTTTATTAGGAGTTGTTGACTTTTTTGACTTCTGATTTTGCTTCCTTGAAGCATTCTCAGTAGGTTTTACTGCCTCAGCATCCTTACTGGGAGTTGGATCTTGTGCAGGTACAAACTTAGGACCAATTCTGGCACTAGGTTCGGTAGCCTTACCGGATCCACTCTTTTTGGATTGTTGAGTCCCAAATCCAAGCCATGTTCTATCACCATAAGGCTTTCCAGATTTGTATGCGGTAGAGGAACAAGATGGATCGGCGGATTCGAGGCTACTGGATGTTCAGCAGGCTTATACTGATTCTGTCCAACATCTTTTTCCTTACCTTTGAGAACCCTTAATTCAGCATTCAATCTTTCAACTTCTACTTGAAGAGCTTCTTTTTCAGCCTTCACAATCTCATAACCAGATTGTATTTTCCTCAGTTGATTGAGGATGGCATCCAAAGCTTCTTCATTGTAAGAGTTTCTAGGATTTGAACCACAAGTTGATTCACAATCACTTCCAGCAGGAGTGTTAATTGATACAATCTTGTATACCTCCTCTGTCTCATCCATATTAGCCATTAATGCATAATCTTCCAATTCAGCAACCAATGCTGTGTCATCTGATTCATTTCCCTTTTCAGATTCCATTTCATACCCTGATTCATCTTCAGCAACCATAGCTTTATTGCCATATCTTCTTTGTTGGCTTTTGGTCTTCAGTAGGTCTGGACAGTCAGGTCTGATATGTCCAGGCTTTTTGCAATTGAAGCATAGATAATCAGGTTCCTTACTTTGTTTTAACTCAGGACATTCAGGTTTGAAGTGTCCTGGTTTCTTGCAATGAAAACATAGATAATCATTGTCTTTCTTTGGTTCTCCTTTCTTCTTTTCACTGAATTTCTTGTTGAAATTCCTTTGAGAACCCTTTCCACCTTTCATTATTATGATCTTCTTGCTCAGTAGTGCAATCTGCTCTTGCATCTCATCCAGTAAGTCATCTTTAGCTTCTGATGCTTCTTCTTGATGTGAGGCAGCAAGTGCTGTAGTTTTTGGCTCTTCCTTTTCAGTAGCAGGTGACAACTTCTTTTTGAATTCATATGCCTTAAGATCTGAGAATAACTTGAATGTATCCTCTTCATGCAATCTTCTCATTTCTTCTATGGCTGTCACCTTCATCTTCCATTCATCAGTCGCAGGTAAAGCTTCCAAGATTTTTGTGTTGATTTCTTCCTTTGGGTAAATGACACTCAGCAGGGTGAGTTCATCCAGAATTGCATTGAACCTAGATTCCATTTGTTCAATGGTTTCATTGGGTTTCATTTCAAACTTTTGGAACTTCTTCTTTGCCACACTGATTTTATTCTTCTTGATTTCATCAGTGCCTTCACAGATCAACTGTATTTTGTCCCAAAGTTCTTTACCTGTTTTGCAATCTTTAATCTTCATGTACATATTGCTATCCAAGGTTCTATAAATGATATCAATAGCAATATTGTTGAGGTTTGCTCTCTTCCTATCTTCAGCATTCCATTCTCTTTTTGGTTTTGGAATGTACTGAGTCTCATCTCCCACTGTTACAGCTTTGACAATCTCCAATGGTCCATCTCTCAGCACATCCATCATTTCATCATGAGTTGTAGCAAGGTAAGCCTGCATTCGACGTTTATATTCATCAAATCTATCTAGAGAACACATCAGCATAGTTCTAGCATACTGGTTGTTATCCATGATGCAAGTCTTTGAAAATCAGTGATTTGAAAAAGTTTCAAAGTATTTTCTCAAGTACAACAAGTAGGATTACTTCAGAACAGAAGCACTGCTCCGATACCAATTGTTGGTCCCTTGAAAAGGCTTTGGTTAAGTTTAGAGGGGAGGGGGTGAATAAACTTAACACTTAAAACTTTTGGAGTTAACAAACTCAAAGAACTTCGACGCACTCGCCGATACCTCGCAGTCCGTTGATACCTCGCAGCCCGCGATACACGTAGTCTACGACGCTTGAGTATACTAAATTTATGCAGCAGAATTATATCAAAAATTAAGCCTAATTACTTGTTGTTAAATATGATACTAAGTAATAGATACTCAGTAGTGTATGTGTGTGATTTCAGTTGCTAGATTCAGTAGGTTGATGTGTATAGTAATCTAAATGCAGAATATAAGTGCAGAAAGTAAGTAGGCAAATTTTATAGTGGTTCCAGGTGGTGTAATCCTGTCAGTCCACTCTTCTCCTGTGATGTTAGAGGTAATTCACTAGAGATCTTTGATGTAGCTATTACAAAGATTCCTAAGTTGCTTGACCTTTACCAATAACTATGGCTTCACAAACTAAACACTTGGAACAGGTAGGATTGCTGCTCCAAAGTCTTCCACTGGTCCTTGAAGGGTAGGATTGCCTCTTCACCAGATCCACCACAAACAACAGTCTTTCACACCCAACAGATGCTTCACTGTCTTCAGCAAGTTCTTTATAAAATGAAGATTGAATCAAGTAAATGATTCAGTTGCAATAGCTTGATTAGGATGATATAATCAGCAGCTTGCAGTCTTCAAGTGTGTAAACTCAATGTAGCTTGAATACAGAATACACTTGAAGATTTTCTCTGGATCAGTAGCTTTAAGCCTCAGTAGGTTCTGCAATGTGCTTTTCAGCTCATAATTGTTTCTTATATTTTTCTCTTAAAATTCATCAATCATCATCTTTTTCTGAGTTGGAAGTCCTCTATTTATAGGTAAGATAACATGTGACTTATATTTGAAATTCAAATATAGCCGTTCCTTGTTTTGTCCCATTTGACTTGCTTTCTGTCACTATTCATAGGACTGACACTGTCAGAATCCTTTTTGACAGTGCAGTCTGTCCACCCTTGACTTATATCCATTGGATAAAATTCTATATCATCCCAACGTCCTTTTAATCTCAACCACTGATTTGTTTGATAAGTCAGAGGTTGTTAGCCGTCATTTTCCATGTAATCTTCCAATGTAATCTTGAATTAATCGAGGTATATTATCAGCTGGTTCATCAGTCTGCTGAACAACAATTTGCTGTGTATCAAATACAATGCAGTTGATTTCTTTTATCTAACTTTTACTTGTGAAGTTAGATTACACCTTTTTGCAAATAACTAAGTTCCAATCACCATGCAACTTAAGGAACTTAGACCTTCTACACAAGGTATTTGTAATCAGTTTAGGTCATCACAGACTTGCCAAAACTCTGATTCCATATCCTTGACTTTAATTACTAAGTTTGATCCCTTAGCCTTCATTAACTGAGTTTGAGCCCTCAGCCTTCAGTCTTCAGCAAGTTCCTGATTAGTCTACTGACCTAACTACCCTATTGACCTAGACTAGTCTGCTGAACTCAGTCAGCTGACCTTTACAGTGCTTGTTTGATCAAACCTATACAAAGATCAAACTCTAATAAACCTATACATTTGATCTAGACATCTTTTTGCCTTTGCACTATAACAGTTAGTCTGGCACTCATCACTAAAACTTAAAAATAAGTCCAACAAAACTTTAATAAATCTTCCCACGGTCTGGATGGGCCTCTTACCAACGTATATGTCGAGCTCTGCAGTTGAAACCAATGATCAGTCACGTAGACATGGAGGCTACTAACTCTACACCTTGTAGTCGACATTTTCATCACACAAAGAAACTAATTAACCTTTAGTTTTGAAAAAACCTTTGTTTTGAAATGTGTTAAAGATATTTGTTATATTTCTCAGGGTTAGGCATCATTGGCCGTGACAAGAATCCAATAAGAATTGAACGACCTTGCCGTTTTAGGATTCTTTATACTTGAGGTATGTCACTTATCATTAGATTCCAAGCAACAGAAATAAAAAATCCACCTTACGTGGTAGAACTTAGCAACAGAAAGAACAAATCCACATGACAAAATGGAAAATTCAGTAGAAAAGAAAGAATCAAGCACATGAATTGAAGATTCACGGTCTGAGACGCAGTATATGCACGAAGTACAAAGTCACCGAAATCGCCAATTGTACGGAGAGTCTCTCTCTCAAACACGCATTTATTACTTGTTAGATTGTTGTAATTATTTTTGCTTGTAAGTTGTTGAGCTGATCCAGTATACCTCGCCGTTTGGGATTCATTATACTTGAGATATGTCACTTATCATCAGATTCCAAGCAACAGAAATAACAAAATCCAGCTTACGTGGTAGAACTTAGCAACAAAAAGAACAAATCCACGTGACAAAGCGGAAAATGTATCCCGATTTATAGGTGAGTCTATTTAGCCACTGGTCATATAGGTGTAAAAAAGACAGCTAAGCTCGTTTATGTATCGAGCCCACCCGGGAACCCTCTTTTCTATTAGTTCTTGTGACGGCTCCTAATATAAAATGCTCGAGTAGTTGACGAATAGCCTCCCTCATTTGTATGAAAAACTTTAATTTTTGGATGGTGACACGACTTTTTAGAAGACATTAGGTTGTTTCACTAAAAATAAAATATAATGGTTACTATAATCATTTTTCTATTCTAAAACTTTTTGATTCTGTATCATGCTAGCCTGTATGTATGGTTAATCAATTGCTTGATTGTCATAATGCGACATATCGATGATGAATTTCATTATCTCAACTTGAGTTCCTTCACACACAAATAAATAATACTACCTAATTCTTTTTATTCATATAGTGAGTATGAATAATACACAAATCAATGGTATGTCTTAACATTAATTGGTAACCAACCCCCACAAGTTTACTAGCTTTCTTGACATCTTTCGACCTTATCCTGACCTCATCCGACCTTGTTTCGTCCTGTTTCGAGTAAACTTCCACTTCATTGTTTTCACGAATTCCTGGAATAAAAAACTTTAATAAGTTTGCCTCCAAAATAGATCTTGGTGGTTTAGACATTAAAGATCCTCATTAAATTGAGTAAAAAACCAAGAAACAAGCACGGGAATTGAATAATCACGGTCCGAGACGCAGTATATGCACGAAGTACAAAGTCACCAAAATCGACAATTGTATGGAGAGTCTCCCTCTCTCAAACACGCATTTTTTACTTGTTAGATTGTTGTAATTATTTTTGCTTATAATTTGTTGAGCTGATCTAGTGTGCTACAGTGTCCTTAATTCTCGTAGACTCTTGGTAATTTTGATATTTATCATGGATACTGGGATGATGACCTTTGTAGGTACATATGTGCATGTAGGGAATACTGGGATGATGACCGTTGTAGGTACACATGTGCATGTGAGGAATACTTGGAGGATTACTATATGGATTACGAGGAGAATGAACTTTATGTTTGAGCCTTTTATTTTATGTTTATTGCTTTTAGTAAGATCTTAGTGTTTGTCAAACTATTTTCTTTGTTTTATAACATTTGAACCTTGTGTTTGAACCTTCTTTCCCCCACAAATCATTGTCTTCATCCCTCTATTTTGTGTTTGCTTCGTTGTTATGGTGTAACTATTAACAAAATATTGTAATGCGTCAACTCAAGAGTAAGGAATTGTTTCAGTATTAATAATCCACTTTGATAGTCGATTTTAAATCCCTATTTTGATTAAATTCTACTATAATTTTATATACGAAAAGTTGTAAACTCCTGTTTGAGTAAACTCTACTATACAATTATATTCAAAAAGTTGAAAACCCCCGTTTTGAGTAAACGCTACTATAATTTTATATACAAAAGTTGTAAACCCCTGTTTTGAGTAAACTCTACTACAATTATATACTATAAGTTGTAAACCTCTGTTTTGAGTAAACTCTACGACAATTATATACGACAAGTTGTAAACCCCCGTTTTGAGTATACTTTACTAAAATTATATACTATTAGTAGTAAACCCATATTTTGAGTAAACTCTACTATACAATTATATACAAAAAGTTGTAAACCCCCATTTTGAGTAAACTCTAATATACAATTATATACAAAAAAATTGTAAACTGCGGTTTGAGTAAACTCTACTATACAATTATATACGAAAAGTTGTATACCCCTATTTTGAGTAAACTATACTACAATTATATTCAAAAAGTTATAAACCCCCATTTTGAGTAAACTCTACTACAATTATATACAAAAAGTTGTAAACCCCCGTTTGTAGTAAACTCTACTATAATTTATATACAAAAAGTTATAACCCCAGTTTTGAATAAACTCTATTATACAATTATTTACCAAAAGTTGTAAAACCCCGTTTGAGTAAACTTTACAATAATTTTATATACAAAAAGTTGAATACCCCTATTTTGAGTAAACACTAATATACAATTATGTACAAAAACTCATAAACCCCCGTTTTGAGTAAACACTACTATACATTTATATACAAAAACTCGTAAACCCCCGTTTTGAGTAAAATCTACTACAATTATATTCAAAAAGTTGTAAATCCCCATTTTGAGTTAATTCTACAATAATTTTATATACAAAAAGTGGTAAACCCCCATTTTGTGTAAACTTTACTATACAATTATATACGAAAAATTGTAAACCCCCGTTTGATTAAACTCTACTATACAATTATATACAAAAGTTGTAAACCCCAATTTTGAGTAAACTCTACTACAATTATATATGAGAAGTTGTAAACCCCTGTTTTGAGTAACTCTACTACAATTAGATACGAAAAGTTGTAAACCCCTGTTTCGATAAAACACTACTATAATTTAATATACAAAAAGTTTTAAACCCCTGTTTGAGTAAACTCTACTATAAAATTATATACGAAAAGTTGTAAACCCCTGTTTTGAGTAAACTCTATTACAATTATATTCAAAAAGTTGTAAACCGCCATTTTGATTAAACTCTACTATAATTTTATATACAAAAAGTTGTAACCCCGTGTTTTGAGTGAACTCTACTATACAATTACATACGAAAAGATGTAAACCCCCATTTTAAGTAAACTCTACTACGATTTTGTATACAAAAAGTTGTAAACCTCTGTTTTGAGTAACTCTACTACAATTATATACTATAAGGTGTGAACCCCCTTTTTGAGTAAACTCTACTACAATTATATACGAAAAGTTATAAACCCCCGTTTTGAGTAAACTCTACTATACAGTTATATACAAAAAGTAGTAAACCCCCGTATTGATTAAACTCTACTATAAAATTATATACAAAATGTTGTAAACTGCCGGTTGAGTAAACTCTACTATACAATTATATATGAAAACTTGTATACCCCCATTTTGAGTAAATTCTACTATAATTATATACAAAAAGTTGTAAACCCCCATTTTGAGTAAACACTACGATAATTTTATACAAAAAGTTGTAAACCCCCGTTTGTAGTAAACTCTACTATAATTTAATATACAAAAAGTTGTAAACCCCCGTTTGAGTAAACACTACTATACAATTATATACGAAAAGTAGTAAACCCCCGTTTTTAGTAAACTCTACTACAATTATATAAAAAAGTTGCAAACCCCCGTTTTGATTAAATTGTACTATAAATTTATATAAAAAAAGTTGTAAACCGCCGTTTGAGTAAACTCTATTATACAATTATATAGGAAAAGTTGTAAACCCCCGTTTTGAGTAAACTCTAATACAATTAAAGACAAAAAGTTGTAAACCCTCATTTTTGTTAAACTCTACTATAAAATTATAAACAAATAGTTGTAAACCCACGTTTTGATTAAACTCTACAATAATTTTATATACAAAAAGTTGTAAACTCCCGTTTTAGTAAACTCTACTATACAATTATGTACGAAAAGTTGTAAACCCCTATTTTGAGTAAACTCTACTAACAAAAAGTTGTAAACCCCTGTTTTGAGTAAACTATACTACAATTATATACTATAAGTTGTAAACCCACGTTTCGAGTAAACACTACGACAACTATATACGACAAGTTATAAACCCCTATTTTGAGTAAACTCTACTACAATTATATACTATTAGTTGTAAACCCCAGTTTTGAGTAAACTCTACTATACAATTATATACAAAAAGTTGTAAACCCCTATTTTAGTAAACTCTACTATACAATTATATACAAAAACTCTACTATAATTTATATACAAAAAGTTATAAACCCCCGTTTATGAGTAAACTCTACTATACAATTATCAACAAAAAAAGTTATAGACCTTCGTTTTGGGTAAACTGTACTATACAATTATATACCAAAAGTTGAAAACCCCAATTTTGAGTAATCTCGACAATACAATTATATACAAAAACTCGTAATCCCTCATTTTGAGTAAACACTACTATACAATTATATATTAAAAATCGTAAACCCCTATTTTGAGTAAAATCTACTACAATTATATACAAAAGTTGTAAATCCCCGTTTTGAGTAAATTCTACAATAATTTTATATACAAAAACTTGTAAACCCCCATTTTGTGTAAACTATACTATACAATTATATACAAAAAATTATAAACCCCCGTTTGAGCAAACTCTACAATACAAATATATACAAAAATTGTAAACCCCCATTTTGTGTAAACTCTACTACAATTATATACGAAAAGTTGTAAACCCCCGTTTTGAGCAAACGCTACTACAATTAGATACGAAAAGTTGTAAACCCCGTTTTGATTAAACTTTACTATAATGTTATATACAAAAAAGTTGTAAACCCCCATTTGAGTAAACTCTACTATAATTATATACGAAAAGTTGTAAACCACCGTTTTGAGTAAACTCTACTATAATTAAATACACAAAGCTGTAAACCCCCGTTTTGATTAAACTCTACTATACAATTATATACAAAAATTGATAAACCCCCGTTTTGATTAAACTCTACTATAATTTTATATACAAAATGTTGTAAACCCCCATTTGAGTAAACTCTAGAATACAATTATATACGAAAAGTTGTAAACCCCGGTTTTGAGAAAACTCTACTAAAATTATATACAAAATGTTGTAAATCCCCGTTTTGATTAAACTGTATTATAATTTTACAAACAAAAAGTTGTAAACCCCAGTTTAAGTAAACTATACTATACAATTATATATGAAAAGTTTTAAACCCCCGTTTTAATTAAACTCTACTATACAATTATATACAAAAAGTTGTAAACCCCCGTTTTGATTAAACTCTACTATAATTTTATATACAAAAAGTTGTAAACCCCTGTTTGAGTAAACTCTGTTAGGTGTAGTGCCCGAAAGACAATTTGTGTAATTGTTTTTAATAATGAATGACAGAATTTATCTCACCTTATTACTTGCTTTGTGCTTGTAAAGTAATACACTTGCTGCAAACCCTAAGTATATCCGTATGTAACCACTTAACTCGGTGTATGGATAACACGTGAGGATTGAGTTAGTGGTGATATACTTAAATCGTTAGTCCGTGGTGAACTTAATCGAGTTTAGGGTCTCTTGATTAAAACACCAATAATGCGCCCGAACACCTTAGGGTGTGATAGTCTTATCCGGACTGTCGGTAGAGGTACCTACGTGGGGCATTTATATATGATGGCATTCATATAGGATTTGGACCGATTTAATCGTATTTCTCGGTATAATTCCGTAATCGAGGAATCTTATTAAATCATTAGATGATCATATATGGATCAACCTTAATCCCGAGGTGATCACGTGGTGCCGCTTGTCCCGGGGTAGTGTTTGATGTGTTAGTTACGGTTCACTTAAATAATGTGTTCCAAGCCACTTCTCATTGGCACTATCTCCGGATGAGTGAGTAGTTCGATTTTCACGACATGGAATCCATTCCTTCCCCGCGGGAAGTAGAGAGACAACATCCCCTTATTTGTTAGCCCCGAGAAAGTGATCGATCGGCCGAGTTCATATTTAGACTAATTAGCTACTAGTCAGATATGTGAACTAATTGATCACTAAGGATAAGATATTCTGAGTCGGGTTCACGGAGACTTCCCTCTCAGAATGGACAGTCTATGGAGGGTTAATCTGTATGTAGTGATTATATCAATGGACGCTTATTCACTCTATGGGTTGAGTATAAGTATACATCTATAATCGGTAGAGTTCAGTTTCGGGTTTATGGTGGCGTAATCCCGGAATTAATAATTAATGTACTTATTCGGTTCGATGAATAATTAATTATTGGAGCTACTGGTTATAGGTCCATGGTCCCCGATGTGGCTTCTGTAATTCGGACTAATAATCTTGTTATTTGGGCCTCAGTGATAATTAATTGGCTGGGCTAATTAATTGATATGCAAAATATTATTTAGTTGGGCTAGATAATATAATACACATAAAAGACATTTTATGTGGGCTTAGTAACCCTACAAGTGGCGCCAATATTGATGATAATTAGAGAGAAATTAGTTTTCTTGGATAATTATTTGACATGTGATTTATCATTTATTTGTTAAATGATAATTCATGGAATATTAAATAATAACTTGATTTATCCTAATTTGTTTGGGATAATCATTTTATTTATCTTTTATTTGGAATAAAGGATTAATGAAATAATTATCTCTTAATTATTTAATCCTTGGAGGACAAGGTCTACTCTCCTATATAAAGAGAGTTCTCCCAAGCCTCAACAGACTTGGCAAATTTCAAAATATACACTTGAAAAGAGAGAAATAATTAGTTTTCTTGTCTTGGGTTTTAGAAGAAGAAAAACTCTAAGTTTTTCTTGGTGTTGCATATCAAGGAGGCTCGTGTATCAAGAAGGGTGTCCACCAACCGCCGTTTGGAGAACACATCGGAAGATCTTGGCTTCTCTTCCTAAAATTGGTAACTTGATTTTAACCCCTTGTAGTTTTTAAGTCCTTTAACTATGTTTTATGATATGTAAATCGTGATCCGTCCGCTGCGTATAGATCTAACTTGATTAGATCTAAGAACCTGCATCCTTCATGTGGTATCAGAGACAGGTTCCACGATTTATATAGTCATAATCGTAGTTAAACGATTTAAAGGAGTGGAATTGCATGTAGGTATTTTTTTTTTACTTATTTTATGCATTGATGTGATTAAAATTGTTATGGTTGAAGAGATGGATTGGGGTTGACATCGTTTACCCGTTAGATCTATTGTAAACTCATATGAACGATGAAAATTCGTTCATATGAGTATAGGAAATTATGTAATTTATTTTTATTGCAATTTTAATTTCCAGAAAATAGATCTGTTTAGTAGCTGTTTAGATATTTCGTTTTTCCCGTTGATCGAGCCGTTAAAAAGAAGATCCCTCCAGTCAGAATCAAGATTGGAAGTTGATGAACAATCTCACAAATTTTGGCGTCGATCAGAGTCCGTTTGGATGTCCGTTCGTTGCTTCAAAGAAGCTTCTGTAACAGAAAAACGCATGATTCACAGAAACCCTACCTGTGACTTCCTCGAATTTCTGGGAGAGTTTCGACCGTTGAAACGCAAATCCAACTGGTCATATTTACAAATATGGAGTTTTGGACGTGGAATAAAAATTTCAGGTCGATCGGTTTTCATCTCGATTCCCGATCGGCAGCGGGAAGTCATTGATGCGCTGCTCGTAAAAGTCGATTCAGCAGCAAGTTGGACGGCTCACTCGGAGAAGATTGACAAGTCAAAGCTCCAATCCAAACGTCCATCTTGAAGTCCGAAGAATGAAGATCAGATCTGGAAAGTTTCGTCCCGATCCGAGTTCGTTTGATATGGCAATCGTCGAAGATTCTAAACAGTACTTGCATTAGGGTTTTATTTTATTTTCGAATAGATTAGTTACGGGGGTGTCAACGGTCCATCTCGGTGTTTATTTTCCGCACTAGTATACATGTGTAGATTGTATGAATAGAACCGGAAAATTGCCATGACATGCATCATATCATGAATTCCACTCCATATGCATACATGTAGATATTAATTCGAGGAATTAGTTAGGCATGTATAAAACACGCAATTAGTTTTAATTAATTGTTTGATATTGATTAGAAACTAATTAGGGTCAAAACCGAGGAACACGGGTTTTTTCAATCGTCGAGGTTGGGTGATGGATTCTCGGTGAATCCCACTCTGCGAAAGCATAAGGAGTAAAATCCCGAAACCTCGTGGTTAAGGTGTTGGATTCTTGGTGAATTCCACCTTACCTAAGACGAGATTACGTTTTTGTTCCGTAGTGTCTACGTGAAAGTGTGATGTTTAAGGATCGGATAATCACGGGCAAACAGGTTCGAGAGTGGTTTAACCACGGTTGGGTGGTCAACAGTAGCTACGGCTCGATCGACTTCACCCTCCACGTGTGGCGTTTGCACGGGGATCTCGCAAGGCTGAGTCATCCGAAGAGCCACTACGGCTTAACAGAGCTCCCCTAGCCTTGATCCGTCCGACGGCCACATATGTTCTAACGAATAGGTCGGGTGGGTTAGCCCACATAACCGACAACATTCGGGCCTGTGAATTATTGTTCCTTAATGTAACATCAAGTCCAAAAACATGATCAGTAAACCCACCACTTTTTCAAAATATTGAGTGGGAGCGGGAGAGGCGACAGCCGACCCCACGGCCTCTACTGTTGACACAAGCAATGTGAGAGAATGGTGACGCCTCGTGCCGGCTTTGATTTTGGCCCCCTAAGGAAGGCCTTCACCGCTATCAAAATTCAAGGCTTGGTCTCCGAAAGGATAGGATTTTGGGTACTCGTCGGGTCACTGACCGACCCTAAGGCGGCACACTCGGGGTCTACCTAAAAATCTGAGACAATAGGTCACACTCATAAAGGGTATTTTTGGTAGTACCTTGTCTGAAAAAGGAAAGGTGATTGACGATCACAATGAGATGTTCGATTCTCAATCTGATCTTCAATATTAATCGAAACCTCTTTGACCTACCCTAAGGCGGCACTGAGGCATTAGATTAAATCCTTGGAACGGTAGGATAGACTATAAAGTACTTATTTTATGTTCCTAAAATTTTAGTAGTGTATGATTTGGATTTATTTTCTGTCAATTTTATTTACAACTGTTATATATATCTATCTAAGGTGCTGGACTTTGCTAGTGTAAAATTGACTAGTAATGACTTCGTTAAAAAGTGGTAAGTAACTAGAACGTTGTATTTATTAATTTCACATGCGATTAATTTTTCGGAAGAGATATTTCTCTTGAAGCCTTCAAAACTTAAGTGACGTGAATAGGCATGTCACCGCTGTCACTCGTGTAGAACGAGAGACAACCGTAGTTAGTTTGAAAGATGATTGAGACGATAAAATTCTTCTAGTGAATTGTGTAGTGTCTACACGAGAAATTTTCTGATAGAAAAATTGGAGAATCATAAATTAAAGTGTCGCTAGTTAGACGGTATTTGGAACCGATAAACTAGTGGGAGCTTTTATATTATGTTTTGGACTATATTCTAAGAATTTGATTCGATCAAATTCACAAGAATGAGTCATTGGCTATCCCACCCGTCTTATTGGTTAAGATGATCATGCATATACGTATGCAACATTCAACGAGAGTAGTCCTACCTTACATCTCAGGAATGATTCTCTAAATCTTCGGATAAAGAGAAAATGGGATAGAGTCTCTCTTGGATAACGGCAAGTCAGGTTATCACAAGTCAATAGTAGTCGAATCTCGGATTCGAGCATTGAATAGCGTTTAGTATATCCTCAAGTATTTTTGAAGAACGAGGAATAATGTGCTTGTATATTCGGGTGCAAACTTGAATATGGTTGACTACACTGATTCTGACTTGTAGTCAAATTAAGGATGATCATTAAGTTGATCACGAGCTCAGTGTTTACTCATAGTGCTTAGAATTTTCTTTTTGGTCTGGGAGTAATTCCAGGTCTGATAAGCCGATATCACTTCATTGTGAAAACAGTGAAAAGATAGCTTAAAAGGATCTTCTAAGTCACAAGAAGTCAAAAGCATATTGAGAGAGAGTACCGCCTGATTGGAAGGACCGGCAACGTTTCAATCCTAAAGATCGTCTCGAGTCGACAACCTAACTAATCAGTGTACCAAGTCGAGTGCTTGGTGGGTACAAGACATTAATGGATATGTCTCATCTCGCTTTTAGAGCAAGTGGGAGAGTGTTGTGAATAAGATGAGAAAGGGTGTGCTCTAAAAACAATCGTTGCTTGTCATTTCGTGCAAGTGGGAGATTGTTAGGTGTAGTGCCCGAAAGACAATTTGTGTAATTGTTTTTAATAATGAATGACGAATTTATCTCACCTTATTACTTGCTTTGTGCTTGTAAAGTAATACACTGCTCAAAACCCTAAGTATATCCGTATGTAACCACTTAACTCGGTGTATGGATAACACGTGAGGATTGAGTTAGTGGTGATATACTTAAATCGTTAGTCCGTGGTGAACTTAATCGAGTTTAGGGTCTCTTGATTAAAACACCAATAATGCGCCCGAACACCTTAGGGTGTGATAGTCTTATCCGGACTGTCGGTAGAGGGTACCTACGTGGGGCATTTATATATGATGGCATTCATATAGATCGGACCGATTTAATCGTATTTCTCGGTATTAATCGAGGAATCTTATTAAATCATTAGATGATCATACATGGATCAAACTTAATCCTGAGGTGATCACAGGGTGCTGCTTGTCCCGGGGTAGTGTTTGATGTGTTAGTTACGGTTCACTTAAATAATGTGTTCCAAGCCACTTCTCATTGGCACTATCTCCAGATGAGTGAGTAGTTCTGATTTTCACAGACATGGAATCCATTCCTTCCTGCGGGAAGTAGAGAGACAGTCCCCTTATTTGTTAGCCCTGAGAAAGTGATCGATCGGCCGAGTTCATATTTAGACTAATTAGCTACTAGTCAGATATGTGAACTAATTGATCACTAAGGATAAGATATTCTGAGTCGGGTTCACGGAGACTTCCCTCTCGTAATGGACGATCTATGGAGGGTTAATCCGTATGTAGTGATTATATCAATGGACGCTTATTCACTCTATGGGTTGAGTATAAGTATACATCTATAATCGGTAGAGTTCGGTTTCGGGTTTATGGTGGCGTAATCCCGAATTAATAATTAATGTACTTATTCGGTTCGATGAATAATTAATTATTGGAGCTACCGGTTATAGGTCCATGGTCCCCGATGTGGCTTCTGTAATTCGGACTAATAATCTTGTTATTTGGGCCTCAGTGATAATTAATTGGCTGGGCTAATTAATTGATATGCAAAATATTATTTAGTTGGGCTAGATAATATAATACACATAAAAGACATTTTATGTGGGCTTAGTAACCCTACAAGTGGCGCCAATATTGATGATAATTAGAGAGAAATTAGTTTTCTTGGATAATTATTTGACATGTGATTTATCATTTATTTGTTAAATGATAATTCATGGAATATTAGATAATAACTTGATTTATCCTAATTTGTTTGGGATAATCATTTTATTTATCTTTTATTTGGAATAAAGGATTAATGAAATAATTATCTCTTAATTATTTAATCCTTGGAGGACAAGGTCTACTCTCCTATATAAAGAGAGTTCTCCCAAGCCTCAACAGACTTGGCAAATTTCGAAATATACACTTGAAAAGAGAGAAATAATTAGTTTTCTTGTCTTGGGTTTTAGAAGAAGAAAAACTCTAAGTTTTTCTTGGTGTTGCATATCAAGGAGGCTCGTGTATCAAGAAGGGTGTCCACCAACCGCCGTTTGGAGAACACATCGGAAGATCTTGGCTTCTCTTCCTAAAATTGGTAACTTGATTTTAACCCCCTTGTAGTTTTTAAGTCCTTTAACTATGTTTTATGATATGTAAATCGTGATCCGTCCGCTGCGTATAGATCTAACTTGATTAGATCTAAGAACCTGCATCCTTCAAACTCTACTATACAATTATATACGAAAAGGTAAAAACCCCTATTTTGAGTAAACTCTACTACAATTATATACAAAATGTTGTGAACCCCCATTTTGAATAAACTGTACTATAAATTTATAAGCAAAAAGTTATAAAACCCCGTTTGAGTAAAATATGGTATAAAATTATATTTGAAAAGTTGTAAACCCCCGTTTTGAGTAAACTCTACTACAATTAAATACAAAAGATGTAAAGCCCCGTTTTGATTATACTCTACTATACAATTAGATACAAAAAGTTGTAAAAGCCCATTTTGATTAAACTCTACTATAATTTTATATGCAAAAAGTTGTAAACCCCCATTTTGTGCGAACTCTACTATCCAATTATATTTGAAAAGTTGTAACCCCCGTTTAGAGTAAATTCTACTAAAATTTTATATAGAAAAGTTGTAAACCCCTGTTTTGAGTAAACTCTACTACAATTATATACTATAAGTTGTAAACCCCCGTTTTGAGTAAACTATACTACAATTATATATGAATAGTTGTAAACCCCCGTTTTGAGTAAACTCTACTATACACCAAAAGTTGTAAACCCCCGTTTTGATTAAACTCTACTATAATTTTATATATAAAAAGTTTTAAACTGCCGTTTGAGTAAACTCTACTATGCAATTATATACGAAAACTAGTATACCCCCGTTTTTGTTAAACTCTACAACAATTATATATGAAAAGTTGTAAACACCTATTTTGAGTAAACTCTACGATAAATATATACAAAAAATTGTAAACCCCCATTTGTAGTAAACTCTACTATAATTTTATATACAAAAAGTTGTAAAACCCCGTGTTGATTAAACACTACTATAAGTTTATATACAAAAAGGTTTAAACCCCCGTTTTGAGTGAACTCTACTATACAATTATATACGAAAAGTTGTAAACCCCCATTTTGAGTAAACTCTACTACAATTTTATATAAAAAAAGTTGTAAACCCCTGTTTTGAGTAAACTTTACTACATTATTACAATTAGTTGTACACCCCTATTTTGAGACTACGACAATTATATACGAAAAGTTGGAAACCCCCGTTTTGAGTAAACTCTACTACAATTATATATGAAAAGTTTGAAAGCCCCGTTTTGTTTAAACCCTCATTTTGAGTGAACTATCCTACACAATTATATACGAAAAGTTGTAAACCCTCGTTTTGAGTAAACTCTACTTCAAGTTTATATACAAAAAGTAGAAAACCCCTATTTTGAGTGAACTTTAATACAATTATATACTATATGTTGTAAACCCTTGTTTTAAGTAAACTCTACTACAATTATATACGAAAAGTTGTAAACCCCTGTTTTGAGTAAACTCTACTACAGTTATATACTATAAGTTGTAAACCCCTGTTGAGTAAACTCTACTACAATTATATACGAAAAATTGTAAACCCACATTTTGAGTAAACTCTACTATAATTATATATAAAAAAAGCTGTAAACTCCCATTTTGATTAAACTCTACTATAATTTTATATACAAAAAGTTGTAAACCCACGTTACTACAATTATATACAAAAAGTTGTAAACCCCCGTTTTGAGTAAACTCTACTATACAATTATATACAAAAAAGTTGTAAACCCCCGTTTTAATTAAAGTCTACTATAATTTTATACACAAAAAGTTGTAAACCCCCGTTATGAATAAAATTTACTACAATTATATACAAGAAGTTGTAAACCTCCGTTTTGATTAAATAGTACTATAATTTTATATACAAAAGGCTGTAAACCCACGTTTGAGTAAACTCTACTATACAATTATATACGAAAGTTGTAAACCCCTGTTTTGAGTAAACTCTACTACAATTAAATACAAAAAGTTGTAAACCTCCATTTTGATTAAACTCTACTATACAATTACTTACAAAAAGTTGTAAACCCCTGTTTTGATTAAACACTACTATAATTTTATATCAAAAAAGTCGTAAACCCTCGTTTTGAGTGAACTCTACTATACAATTATATACAAAAATTTGTAAACCCTCATTTTGAGTAAACTCTACTACAATTTTATATCCAAAAAGTTGTAAACCCCTGTTTTGAGTAAACTCTACTACAATTATATACTATAAGTTGTATACGCCCAATTTGAGAGAACTTTACTACAATTATATACGTAAAGTTATAAACCCCTATTTTGAGTAAACTCTACTATACAATTATATACAAAAAGTTGTAAACCCCTATTTTGATTAAACTCTACTATAATTTTATATACAAAATGTTGTAAACTGCTGTTTGAGTAAACTCTACTATACAATTATATACTAAAAGTTGCATACCCCCGTTTTAAGTAATCTCTACTACAATTATATTCGATAAGTTATAAACCCCCATTTTGATTAAACTCTACGACAATTATATACAAAAAGTTGTAAACCCCCGTTTGTAGTAAACTCTACTATAATTTATATACAAAAATTTATAAACTCCCATTTTGAGTAAACTCTACTATACAATTATATACCAAAAGTTGTAAAATCCCGTTTGAGTAAACTTTACTATAATTTTATATACAAAAAGTTGAAAACCCCCATTTTGAGTAAACACGACTATACAACTATATACAAAAACTCGTAAACCACGTTTTGAGTAAACACTACTATACAATTATATACAAAAACTCGTAAACCCCCGTTTTGAGTTAAATCTACTACAAATATATACAAAAAGTAGTAAATCCCCATTTTGAGCAAATTCTACAATAGTTTTATATACAAAAAGTTGTATACCCCCATTTTGTGTAAACTTTACTATACAATTATATACAAAAAATTGTAAACCCCGGTTTGAGTAAACTCTACTATACAATTATATACAAATTTTGTAAATCCCCGTTTTGAGTAAACTATTCTACAATTATATACGAAAAGTTGTAAACCCCCGTTTTGAGTAAACTCTACTACAATTAGATACGAAAATTTGTACACCCCTATTTTGATTAAACTCTACTATAATTTTATATATAAAAAATTGTAAACCCCCGTTTGAGTAAACTCTACTATACAATTATGTATGAAAATTTGTAAACCCCCATTTTGAGTAAACTCTACTACAATTATAGACAAAAAGTTGTAAACCGCCGTTTTGATTAAACTCTACTATAATTTTATATACAAAAAGTTGTAAACCCCTGTTTTGAGTGAACTGTACTATACAATTATATACGAAAAGTTGCTAACCCCCATTTTAATTAAACTCTACTACAATTATCTATTATAAGTTGTAAACCCCCGTTTTGAGGAAACTCTACTACATTTATATACGAAAAGTTCTAAACCCCTATTTTGAGTAAACTCTACTATACAATTATATACAAAAAGTAGTAAACCCCCGTTTTGATTAAACTCTACTATAAATTTATATACAAAAAGTTGTAAACTGCCGTTTGAGTAAACTCTACTATACAATTATATACGAAAACTTGTATACCTCCGTTTTGAGCAAACTCTACTACAATTATATACAAAAAGTTGTAAACCCCTATTTTGAGTAAACTCTACGACAATTATATACAAAATCTTATAAACCCCCGTTTGTAGTAAACTCTACTATAAAATACAAAAAGTTGTAAACTCCCGTTTGAGTAGACTCTACTATACAATTATATACGAAAAGTTGTGAACCCCCGTTTTGAGTAAACTCTACTACAGTTATAGACAAAAAGTTGTAAACCGCCGTTTTGATTAAACTCTACTATAATTTTATATACAAAAAGTTGTAAACCCCTGTTTTGAATGAACTCTACTATACAATTATATACGAAAAGTTGTAAACCCCCCGTTTTAAGTAAACTCTACTACAATTTTGTTTACAACAAGTTGTAAACCCCTGTTTTGAGTAAACTCTACTACAATTATATACTATAAGTTGTAAACCCCAGTTTTGAGTAAACTCTACTACATTTATATACGAAAAGTTGTAAACCCCCGTTTTGAGTAAACTCTCCTATACAATTATATACAAAAAGTAGTAATCCCCATTTTGATTAAACTTTTCTATAAATTTATATACAAAAATTTGTAAACTGCCGTTTGAGTAAACTCGACTATATAATTATATACGAAAACTTGTATACCTCCATTTTGAGTAAACTCTACTACATTTATATACAAAAACTTGTAAACCCCTATTTTGAGTAAACTCTACGACAATTATATACAAAAATTTGTAAACCCCCGTTTGTAGTAAACTCTACTATAATTTTATTGTAAACCCCCTTTTGACTAAACTCTACTATACAATTATATACGAAAAGTTGTAAACCCCGTTTGAGTAAACTCTACTACAATTATATACAAAAAGTTGAAAACCCCCGTTTTGATTAAACTGTACTATAATTTTATATACAAAAAGTTGTAAACCCCCGTTTTAGTAAACTCTACTATACAATTATATACGAAATGTTGTAAACCCTCGTTTTGAGTAAACTTTACTTCAATTAATACAAAAAGTTGTAAACCCTCATTTTGATTAAACTCTACTATACAATTATATACAAAAAGTTGTAAACCCCCATTTCGATAAAACTCTACTATAATTTTATATACGAAAATTTGTAAACTCCTATTTGAGTAAACTCTACTAAACAATTATATACAAAAAGTTGTAAACCCCCGTTTTTAGTAAACTCTACTACAATTTTATATATAAAAAGTTGTAAACCCCTATTTTGAGTAAACTCAACTACAATTATATACTATAAGTTGTAAACCCCCGTTTTGAGTAAACACTACGACAATTATATACGACAAGTTGTAAACCCCCGTTTTGAGTATACTTTACTAAAATTATATACTATTAGTAGCAAACCCCCATTTTGAGAAAACTCTACTATAAAATTACATACAAAAAAGTTGCAAACCCCTGTTTTGAGTAAACTCTACTATACAATTATATACAAAAATTTGTAAACCCCCGTTTTGAGTAAACTCTTCTACAATTAAATACAAAAAGTTGTAAACTCCCGTTTTGATTAAACTCTACTATACAATTATATACAAATAGTTGTAAACCCATGTTTTGATTAAACTCTACTATAATTTTATATACTAAAAGTTGTAAACTCCCGTTTGAGTAAACTCTACAATACAATTATATACGAAAAGTTGTAAACCCCGGTTATGAGTAAACTCTACTACAATTTTATCTACAAAAGGTTGTAAACCCCTGTTTTGAGTGAACTATACTACAATTATATACAATAAGTTGTAAACCCCCGTTTCGAGTAAACACTACGAAAATTATATACGACAAGTTGTAAACCTCTATTTTGAGTAAACTCAACTACCATTATATACTATTAGTTGTAAACCCCCGTTTTGAGTAAACTCTACTATACAATTATATACAAAAAGTTGTAAACCCTCATTTTGAGTAAACTCTACTATACAATTATATACAAGAACTCTACTACAATTTATATAGAAAAAGTTATAAACCCCCGTTATGAGTAAACTCTACTATACAATTATATACAAAAAGTTATAAATCCTCATTTTGGATAAACTCTACTATACAATTATATACCAAAAGTTGAAAACCCCCATTTTGAGTAAACACGACTATATTATTATATACAAAAACTTGTAAACGCCCATTTTGAGTAAACACTACTATAAAATTATATGTTAAAAATTGTAAACCCCCATTTTGAGTAAAATCAACTACAATTATATACAAAAGTTGTAAATCCCCATTTTGAGTAAATTCTACAATAAGTTAATATACAAAAACTTGTAAACCCCTATTTTGTATAAACTCTACTATACAATTATATACAAAAAATTATAAACCCCCGTTTGAGTAAACTCTACAATACAATTATATACCAAAATTGTAAACCCCTGTTTTGAGTAAACTCTACTACAATTATATACGAAAAGTTGTAAACCCCTGTTTTGAGCAAACGCTACTACAATTAGATACGAAAAGTTGTAAACCCCAGTTTTGATTAAACTCTACTATAATTTTATATACAAAAAGTTGTAAACCCCCATTTGAGTAAACTCCACTATACAATTATATACGAAAAGTTGTAAATCACCATTTTGAGTAAACTCTACTACAATTAAATACAAAAAGTTGCAAACCCCTATTTTGATTAAACTCTACTATACAATTATTTACAAAAATTGGTAAACCCCCATTTTGATTAAACTCTACTATAATTTTAAATACAAAAACTCTACTATACAATTATATACGAAAAGTTGTAAACCCCAGTTTTGAGTAAACTCTACAATAATTATACAGAAAATGTTGTAAACCCCCGTTTTCACTAAACTGTACTATAATTTTACATACAAAAAGTTGTAAACCCCCGTTTAAGTAAACTCTACTATACAATTATATACGAAAAGTTGTAAACCACTGTTTTGAGTAAACTCTACTACAATTAAATACAAAAAGTTGCAAACCCCCGTTTTGATTAAACTCTACTATACAATTATATACAAAAAGTTGTAAACGCCCGTTTTGATTAAACTCTACTATAATTTTATATACAAAAAGTTGTAAACCCCCGTTTGAGTAAACTCTACTATACAATTATATACGAAAAGTTATAAACCCCTATTTTGAGTAAACTCTACTACAATTATATACAAAAAGTTGTAAACCCCCGTTTTGAATAAATTGTACTATAAATTTATATGCAAAAAGTTTTAAAACCCTGTTTGAGTAAAATGTTGTATAAAATTATATTTGAAAAGTTGTAAACCCCCATTTTGAGTAAACTCTACTACAATTAAATACAAAAAGATGTAAAGCCCCGTTTTGATTATACTCTACTATACAATTATATACAAAAAGTTGTAAAACCCCATTTTGATTAAACTATACTATAATTTTATATACAAAAAGTTGAAAACTCCCATTTTGAGCGAACTCTACTATACAATTATATTCGAAAAACTGTAACCCCCATTTTGAGTAAACTCTACTAAAATTTTATATAGAGAAGTTGTAAACCCCTGTTTTAAGTAAACTCTACTACAATTATATACTATAAGTTGTAAACCCCCGTTTTGAGTAAACTCTACTACAATTATATACGAATAGTTGTAAACCCCCGTTTTGAGTAAACTCTACTATATACAAAAGTTGTAAACCCATGTTTTGATTAAACTGTACTATATACAAAAAGGTGTAAACCCCTGTTTTGATTAAACTCTACTATAATTTTATATATAAAAATTCTAAACTGTCATTTGAGTAAACTCTACTATACAATTATATACGAAAACTTGTATACCCCGTTTTGGTTAAACTCTACTATAATTATATATGAAAAGTTGTTAAACACCGTTTTCAGTAAACTCTACGACAAATATATACAAAAAGTTGTAAACCCTCGTTTGTAGTAAACTCTACTATAATTTTATATACAAAAAGTTGTAATACCCCGTGTTGATTAAACTCTACTATAGTTTTATATACAAAAAGGTTTAAACCCCCGTTTTGAGTGAACTCTACTATACAATTATATACGAAAAGTTGTAAACCCCCGTTTTGAGTAAACTCTACTACAATTTTATATAAAAAAAGTTGTAAACCCGTTTTTTGAGTAAACTCTACTACAACTATATACAATTAGTTGTCAACCCCCATTTTGAGTAACTCTACGACAATTATATACGAAAAGTTGGAAACCCCCGTTTTGAGTAAACTCTACTACAATTATATACGAAAAGTTTCAAACCCCCGTTTTGTTTAAACTTTACTATAATTTTATATACAAAAAGTTTTAAACCCTCGTTTTGAGTGCTGTATCTTTTACAATTATATGCGAAATGTTGTAAACCCCCATTTTGAGTAAACTCTACTTAAAGTTTAAATACAAAAAGTTGAAAACCCCTATTTTGAGTAAACTTTAATACAATTATATACTATAAGTTGTAAACCCTTGTTTTGAGTAAACTCTACTACAATTATATACGAAAAGTTGTAAACCCCCGTTTTGAATAACTCTACTAAAATTATATACTATAAGTTGTAAACCCCCGTTTTGAGTAAACTCTACTAAAATTATATACTATAAGTTGTAAACCCCCATTGAGTAAACTCTACTACAATTATATACGAAAAGTTGTAAACCCCCGTTTTGAGTAAACTCTACTATAATTATATATATAAAAAGTTGTAAACCCCCGTTTTGATTAAACTCTACTATAATTTTATATACGAAAAGTTGTAAACCCCCGTTACTATAATTAAATACGAAAAGTGGTAAACCTCCATTTTGAGTAAACTCTACTATACAATTATATACAAAAAGTTGTAAACCCCCGTTTTGATTAAACTCTACTATAATTTTATATACAAAAAGTTTTAAACCCCCATTTTGAATAAACTCTACTACAATTATATACAAGAAGTTGTAAACCTCCGTTTTGATTTAATAGTACTATGATTTTATATACAAAAGGTTGTAAACCCCCGTTTGAGTAAACTCTACTATACAATTATATACGGAAAGTTGTAAACCCCCGTTTTGAGTAAACTCTACTACAATTAAATAAAGAAAGTTGTAAACCCCTATTTTGATTAAACTCTACTATACAATTTCATACAAAAAGTTGTTAAACCCCGTTTTGATTAAACTCTACTATAATTTTATATCCAAAAAGTCGTAAACCTCCATTTTGAGTGAACTATACTATACAATTATATACAAATATTTGTAAACCTTGTTTTCAGTAAACTCTACTACAATTTTATATCCAAAAATGTAAACCCCAGTTTTGAGTAAACTCTACTACAGTTATATATACTATAAGTTGTAAACCCCCAATTTGAGAGAACTCTACTACAATTATATACGAAAAGTTATAAACCCCGATTTTGAGTAAAAAGTACTACACAATTATATACAAAAAGTTGTAAACCCCCATTTTGATTAAACTCTACTATAATTTTACATACAAAAAGTTGTAAACTGCTGTTTGAGTAAACTCAACTATACGATTATATACGAAAAGTTGTATACCCCTGTTTTAAGTAAACTCTACTACAATTATATTCGATAAGTTATAAACCCCCGTTTTGAGTAAACTCTAATACAATTTTATACAAAAAGTTGTAAACCCCCGTTTGTAGTAAACTATACTATAATTTATATACAAAAATTTATAAACTCCCGTCCCGTTTGAGTAAACTTTACTATAATTTTATATATAAAAAGTTGAAAACCCCATTTTGAGTAAACACGATTATACAACTATATACAAAAACTCGTAAACCCCCGTTTTGAGTAAACACTACTATACAATTATATACAAAAACTCGTAAACCCCCATTTTGAGTTAATTCTACTACAATTATATACAAAAAGTTGTAAATCCCCATTTTGAGTAAATTCTACAATAGTTTTATATACAAAAAGTTGTAAACCCCCATTTTGTGTAAACTTTACTATACAATTATATACAAAAAATTGTAAACCCCCATTTGAGTAAACTCTACTATACAATTTTAAACAAAATTTGTAAACCCCCGTTTTGAGTAAACTCTACTACAATCAATACGAAAAGTTGTAAACACCCGTTTGAGTAAACTCTACTACAATTAGATGTGAAAAGTTGTAAACCCCCGTTTTGATTAAACTCTACTATAATTTTATATATAAAAAGTTGTAAACCCCCGTTTGAGTAAACTCTACTGTACAATTATATACGAAAAGTTGTAAACCCGCGTTTTGAGTAAACTCTACTACAATTAAAGACAAAAAAGTTGTAAACCGCCGTTTTGATTAAACTCTACTATAATTTTGTATATAAAAAGTTGTAAACCCCTGTTTTGAGTGAACTCTACTATTCAATTATATATGAAAAGTTGTAAACCCCTGTTTTAAGTAAACTCTACTACAATTTTGTTTACAAAAAGTTGTAACCCTTGTTTTGAGTAAACTCTACTACAATTATATACTATAAGTTGTAAACCCCCATTTCGAGTAAACTCAACTACATTTATATACGAAAAGTTGTAAACCCCCATTTTGAGTAAACTCTACTATACAATTATATACAAAAAGTAGTAAACCCCCGTTTTGATTAAACACTACAATAAATTTATATACCAAAATTTGTAAAATGCCGTTTGAGTAAACTCTACTATACAATTATATACGAAAACTTGTATACCTCCGTTTAGAGTAAACTCTACTACAATTATATACAAAAAGTTTTAAACCCTCATTTTGAGTAAACTCTACTATAATTTTATATACAAAAAGTTGTAAAGCCCCGTTTGAGTAAACTCTACTGTACAATTATATACGAAAAGTTGTAGACCTCCATTTTGAGTAAACTCTACTACAATTATAGACAAAAGGTTGTAAACCGCCGTTTTGGTTAAACTCTACTATAATTTTATATACAAAAAGTTGTAAACCCATATTTGAGTGAACTCTACTATACAATTATATATGAAAAGTTGTTAACCCCTGTTTTAAGTAAACTCTACTACAATTTTGTTTACAAAAAGTTGTAAACCTCTGTTTTGAGTAAACTCTACTACAATTATATACTATAAGTTGTAAACCCCCGTTCTGAGTAAACTCTACTACATTTATATACGAAAAGTTGTAAACCCCTACTTGAGTAAACTCTACTATACAATTATATACAAAAAGTAAACTTTTGATTAAACTACTATACAATTATATACAAAAAGTAAACCGCCGTTTGAACCCCAATTAAATACGAAAACTTTTGATTAAACTCAAAAAGTACTATAAATTTATATACAAAAAGTTGTAAACCCCCGTTTATAGTAAACTCTTTTGAGTAAACACTACCGAACAATTATATACGAAAAGTTGTAGACGTTTGAGTAAACTCAACTATACAATTAAATATGAAAACTTGTATACCTCCGTTTTGAGTAAACTCTACTATAATTATATACAAAAAAACCCCCGTTGTAAATCCCATTTTGAGTAAACTCTACGACACTTATATATACAAAAAGTTGTAAACCCCCGTTTATACTCCGTTTTGAGTAAACTCTACTACTATAATTTTATATACAAAAAGTTGTAAACCCCCGTTTGAGTTGTAAACCCCCGTTTGAGTAAACTCTACTATACAATTATATACGAAAAGTTGCAAACCCTATTTTGAGTAAACTCTACTATAATTATATACAAAAGGTTGAAAACACCCGTTTTGATTAAACTGTACTATAATTTTATATACAAAAAGTTGTAAACCCCCGTTTGACTAAACTCTACTATACAGTTATATACAAAATGTTGTAAACCTCCGTTTTGAGTAAAATCTACTACAAATAAATACAAAAAGTTGTAAACCCCCATTTTGATTAAACTCTACTATACAATTCTATAAAAAAAAAGTTGTAGACCCCCGTTTTGATTAAACTCTACTATAATTTTATATACAAAAAGTTGTAAACTCCCGTTTGAGTAAACTCTACTATACAATTGTATACAAAAAGTTGTAAACCCCCATTTTGAGTAAACTCTACTACAATTTTATTTACAAAAATTTGTAAACCCCTGTTTTGAGTAAACTCTACTACAATTATATACTATAAGTTGTAAACCCCCGTTTTGAGTAAACTCTACGACAATTATATACAACAAGTTGTAAACCCCCGTTTTGAGCATACTTTACTAAAATTATATACTATTAGTAGTAAACCCCCGTTTTGAGTAAACTCTACTATACAATTATATGCAAAAAGTTGTAAACCCCCATTTTGAGTATACTCTACTATACAATTATATACAAAAAGTTGTAAACTTCTGTTTGAGTAAACTCTACTATACAATTATAAATGAAAAGTTGTATACCCCCGTTTTGAGTAACTCTACTACAATTATATACTAAAAGTTATAGACCCCCGTTTTGACTAAACTCTACTACAATTATATACAAAAAGTTGTAAAGCCCTGTTTGTAGTAAACTCTACTATAATTTATATACAAAAAGTTATAAACCCCCGTTTTGAGTAACTCTATTATACAAATTATATACCAAAAGTTGTAAACCCCCGTTTGAGTAAACTTTACAATAATTTTATATACGAAAAGTTGAATACCCCCATTTTTTTGAGTAAACACTACTATACAATTATATTCAAAAACTCATAAACCCCCGTTTGGAGTAAACACTACTATACAATTATATACAATAACTCGTAAACCCCGTTTTGAGTAAAATCTACTACAATTATATGCAAAAAGTTGTAAATCCCCATTTTGATTTCATTCTACAATAATTTTATATACAAAAAGTTGTAAACCCCCATCTCGTGTAAACTCTACTATACAATTATATACAAAAAATTGTAAACCCGCGTTTGATTAAACTCTACTATTCAATTATATGCAAAAGTTGTAAACCCCCATTTTGAGTAAACTTTACTACAATTATATACAAAAAGTTGTAAACCCTCGTTTGAGTAAACTCTACTATACAATTATATATGAAAAATTGTAAACCACCATTTTGAGTAAACTCTACTGCAATTATATTCAAAAAGTTGTTCCAAAGCTGATGACGGAATCTTTCTAGGATCCTCAAGTGTCAGCAAAGCTTTTAGAGTACTAAATAAAAGGACAGTTAAGAATGAAGAATCAATACATGTAGTATTTGATGAACCGAACTTTAATGGTGAAACAACTGAAGATAGACCAGAACCAGTTTCTCAGTCTCAGTTACCAGTCATGCCATAATCAGTTTCTGTTGATATTGGAAGACTTCAAATTTCAGAATCTTCAGATCCAGATCAGTCTCAGTTTCCAACTACTCAACAACTCACACCTGAACAACATGACTCTGATTCAGTAGAGGAAATTCAAGAACCAGTTCTTGTAGACCAGTCGAACAAAATGCAAATCCCTTGATGCAAGCACCGGTTCATCAATGGATGAGAGATCACCCTGAAGAACAAGTTATTGGTGATACTCAAACTGGCATTCGAACAAGACATCAACTAGATGCAATGATTTCATGCTTTCTATCTCAATCTAAACCTAAGGAAATTGAAGAAGTTTTGAAGGATCCAGACTAGATACTAGCTATGCAAGAATAACTTAATGAATTCGAAAGAAATCAAGTATGGGAATTAGTTGAAAGACCAGATCATGTGAATATCATTGGAACCAAATGGGTTTTCAGAAACAAACTTGATGAAGATGGGAATATCATAAGAAACAAAGCTAGAATTGTAGCTAAAGGATATTCTCAAGCAGAAGGAATAGTCTTTGATGAAACTTATGCACCAGTTGCAAGATTGGAAGCAATCAGGCTATTTCTCACATTTGCAGCTCACAAAAAGTTCAAAGTATATCAGATGGACGTTAAAAGCGCAATTTTGAATGGAATTCTTGAAGAAGAAGTGTATGTTCAACAACCACCTGGATTCGAGATCAAAGATCAAGCTGATAAAGTTTTCAAACTAAGGAAAGCTCTTTATGGACTTAAACAAGCACCAAGAGCTTGGTATGAAACTCTATCTCAGTTTCTAGTGGATAATGGATTTATCAAAGGAACAATCGAAAAAACTTTATTCAAGATGAAAAATGGAGAGAGCACTCTACTTGTTCAGATCTATGTTGATGATATTATCTTTGGATCAGAAAATGAACAATTATGTGAGAAATTTGCAAGTTTAATGAAGAGCAAATTTCAGATGAGTATGATGGGAGAATTTAATTATTTTCTTGGATTACAAGTTAAACTATTAGTTGATGGAATTTTCATTCACCAAACCAAGTATACAAGAGAACTTATCAAAAATTTTGGTATGGAGAAATCAACTGGAATTTCTACAGCAATGGGGACCAACATCATGCTAGATGAAGACAAAGAAGGCAAAGATGTTGATCAAACACTTTACAGAAGAATGATTGGAAGCCTACTCTATCCTACAGCAAGTAGACCAGATATATCTTTTACTGTAGGTGTATGTGCAAGATTTTAGTCAAAACCAAAGGAAAGTCATCTCACAGTTGTTAAAATAACCCTGAAATATCTTAAAGATACAGATGGTATTGGAATTTGGTATTCAAAAGAAGGGGAATTCAAACTGATATCTTATTCAGACTCAGATTATGCAGGATGCAAAGTGGACAGAAAGAGCACCTCAGGCACATGTAAATTATTAGGAAATAGACTTGTGTCATGGTTTAGCAAAAAGCAAAATTCTATCTCAAGTTCAACAGCTGAAGTAGAGTATATAGCAGCTGGAAGTTGTTGTGCTCAAGTATTATGGATTAGACAGCAATTAAGAGATTATGGGATAGAAGAAGGAACAATTCCCATAATGTGTGATAACACAAGCACAATTGCAATTACTGACAATCCAGTTTTACACTCAAGGACAAAGCACATTGATGTGCGTCACCACTTTATAAGAGATCATGCGGAGAAAAAGGATATCACAATTCTTTATGAACCTACTGAAGATCAATTGGCAGATATCTTTACAAAGCCATTGGACAAAGAAAGATTTGCCAAACTAAAAACTGAATTGGGGATAATCAAAGTCAGTTAAATTAGTTAAGCCAGAGATTCGTCAAGGGGATTAATCTTTGTTATGTTGGGTGCGATCACTTAACGGACTAGTCATTGACATCAACAATCTCAAACTGATTAACTGAAACTGAAAATTTGACAGAACAGACAGTTCACTCTAAAACTGACCTCAACATCAGTTTCTACTCCAGTCAACTTCAGTCAAAGATTGATATGATAAAATCAACAGCGGTTATATCGCATTTAATTACTGCAGTTCTTTTGTCAGAATACATTACGTGTACACCCCACTACTGTCATAACAGTACATGCATCGGTTACCTAAACCATTATGGAATTTGAAAGGTTGTACTAATCAACAGCCAGTACATCCTACCTATTTATTCAACCTTCATTCACACTCTTTTCAATCAAAATTTCAAATTACCAGTCTCTTTCCTTCAAACAAAATCAGACCTTTCGCAATCTTTTCATCTCAAAAATCAATTTTTGTGTTCACACCCAGATCTGGCCACTTCAAAGAAATCACAAGAAGAAAGATTGATCACAGAGTTAGATGAGTTTTCATTC
This sequence comes from Gentiana straminea, assembly GCA_036785695.1. Taxonomy (NCBI): domain Eukaryota; kingdom Viridiplantae; phylum Streptophyta; class Magnoliopsida; order Gentianales; family Gentianaceae; genus Gentiana; species Gentiana straminea. Next base: position 756,667 of record JAVUPR010000119.1, on the reverse strand, counting down.
GAAATTTATGAAGCAATGTGCAAAAACACTCTATTAGTGTGCTGGATCTGTGATAAAATCCAGAAACAACCAGGTTTGAGAAATCTTCTGGAATTTAAGTTCAACGAAAAATGTGATGTGGAAGGGATTTTGCAATTGTGGGAGAATATGCGTTTGGTACGAGACTCCCTAATCACTACAGTTCGAGGTGATCGTATTATTATCAATGAACGAGTCATGAAGTCACTATTTGGTTTCACAAATTCATCTGTGACATCAATAGATCTGACTACTCTACCATTGAAAAGAGACGTTTTCTTAAGCAAATTAGTTTTTCTAAGGAACCAGTAGAAGTTGATATTCATGTTGACAAACTCAAGCCAGAATTTGTGCATCTCAGCAGATGGCTCAGCAAACATGTCATTGGAAAATCCAAAGGAATCAGTACACTATCCGATAAAAACATTTATCTGATGAACATAATTTGGGATGAATTACAATTCAATTGGGTGGGATATGTAGACAATTAGATAAAGAAGAAACACTTAGCTGAATTAGAAAGTGTACGAAGAGCTCAAGCTGAAGGTCAAGCAACTGTTGGCAGATTCCGACTAAAGAAGACACTAAGTGGAATCATTCAATTTTATCTGGAGACACTCAAGGCAGGGAAGAAAGAAAGGCAAACTGAAGATGGACAGAAAACGAAGAGGAAATAGCAGTTGTCACAAGAACAACTTCCCAACCTGAAGCTGGACGGAAAACTGTGTCTCAGCAGGAAGCTGAACACAAAGGCATCAAGCGGAAAGCTGACTCAGAAAAAGGAAGATCAGTTGTAAAATGTTTGTACCCAGGAACTTTAAGAGAGAAAGCACCAACTGAGGGGGAACAACAAAAACTGACAACTGAAGTTTCCAAGGAAAATATCTCTGATGACCATACTTCTCAGTTACAAAACCAATCAGATCAGCAACCAGTCTCAATTTTTGAAGCTGATAGAATCATCAAGCTGATGAAAATGAAGCTTGAACTAGAAGATTCTCGTGATGCCAGTCTACAGACTGAAGAGATACTACTCTTGGAGAAATTGGAAATTAGAGACCAATAGACTATGTTTCCTATATCAGAATTTCTTGAAAATTGCTTCAAAGGATTCACTGAACTAGCTAAAAGAAGAGAATCAGGCACATCATCCACCCCCATAGTTATTTCAAAGAATGATGATGATCATGATGATTCAAGAAAAGAAGCTGATGTGACTATAGGTTTGCAAACATATATTCAACCTCAACTTCAGGCAATGCAAACTGTAACTCAGCAAGAAGATTTACCAGTTGGAAATCAGACAACTGACAATCAGCAAGCAGCTGATGAAATTGATAACCAACAACTTATGATCATTGAAGATATCACTCAGTTTAAGGATCAAACAGAAGCTACATATGATCCTTTTGATATCCTAACAAAGGATGAATTGGCCAAAGTTCATGAGAACTTGAAGATCGTGCTCAGTCAAAGGGATATACAAAATGGCCTTTTATCAAATATCTCTGGATATCTAGATTATTGAACTAGAACAGATGTCTCAGTTCATGCAAGACTAGAGATGATTCATAAGTCAAGTTCATGTTCGGCTTCAGAAATTTTGTTACTTAAACAAAAACTTGAAGACTCAACCGCAGTAGATAGGGAAACACATGCACAGGCTCACTGGCATATGAATCAGCACATCTACGGGTTAGAAACTCAGCTCATAGAAGTACTTGCTTCTCAACCGATCAAAAAGCAACCCATGCTCTGGTAGATCAGTTATATGATGCCAAAAAGGGGGAAGCTGAAGAAGAAAAGCTAAAGTTACTCAAGGAAAAGAAGCAACTTGAAGACGAGTTGGAAAAATACAAATCAGATCCAAAATTCTTATAGAAAGAGTTAACTGACGAGCAGCTCATTACAAAATATAGTCAACCTGGAGATCGGAGAGCTACTCTTACAAAGGATCTATGGTTAAAGTTTGTCAAAGATCATAATCCTATCAAAGCCACAAGAACAAGACTTTTGAAGAATCCTTGAACTACATTCTATCTAATGAACTCTACAATCAGAAAATGGCACAATATAAAAAGACCAAAATGATCGAAGACAAACTGAAGATTAAAGTCAAAACTGAACAGATGAAAGCTGATGTAGTAGAATTTGAGAAATACTACGTGAATGAATCAGCTTAACCAAAGTTAATCTTGTGGAGGAAATGGAAAGAAGGAAGTCAAGTAGACTACAACAAGACCTTTTCTAAGGAAGACTCCAAGCTAGAATATGATTATCGTCTACATGAAAAAGAGATGAAGTTTATTTCAGTCACACAAAAAGCACAGAAAAAGGCTTAGTTTTTAGTCAAAATTCTTTTGAACAAAATGTAACTATTCCAGTTTTTGCGTATTCTAATGAGATCCAATTTCCAGTTTTACATTGTTTTAATCTTTAAGCTTTTCTTTTAGGGAGAGTTTTGGCATCATCAAAAAGGGGGAATTTTTTGGAAATAAAATTTATGTTTTGATGATAATTCATCATATTTATTCAAAGTATTATCTTAACCTAATCGATGAAGTGTTGAAGCCAGCTGTTATAGTGAAAAGCTAAAAAATGTCTAGAACTGAAAGTTTAGGTTTTACTAGAGTCTGACATTTGTATAAGTTACATCAGACAAGCACTGTAATAGTTAGTGTGTCATGAAACTGAAAACTGGAAGTCATCTAGAAAACTAGAAATCACTAAGACAAACAAACTGACTCAGAATACACCAGTATTAAACTGAAGAAAATAAGCTCACTGAGGGACACAGACTCAGTTGGCTTATCTAGAAGACTGAAGAACTGAGGGTTCAAACTCAGTTATTGAAGACTGAAGAACTGAGGGTTCAAACTCAGTTATGAAGATTACAAGTCGAGACTATGAAGTTAGACTTCAGGCAAGTTTGTAATGACCTGAACTGACTTTATGGATCTTGTATGAAGACCTAAGATTCATAAGGACAATGAATCTTAGAAGATATTTGCTTATGGTGTACTCTGATTAAGGCAATTATAATCAAATGTAAACTGGAGTACTGATATTTGAAGAAGAGTAAAAATCTCAGTTAATGCTCCAAGTCAGTCAAGAAACTGACAACTAATAAACTCAATATAAAACTGATCAGGAAACTCAGTTTTACATATCAGCCATCCAAACTGATACTACAGTCGAACGTTTAAAAGGAAGCAATTTTATTGGATGAGTTAATGACACATCAGAACGGTCAGAAAATATAGCCGTTACAAGATAGACGTTGATACAATTCGAATTCAAGCCAGATGAATGTTGGATCTCACACTATAAATAGAGGACTTTGCACCAAGGATTAACAATACAACAATATGAAGATTTAACACGATTTACAAGCATATTTGGGCATTAGTCTTTTTATTCGAATTGCTATAACAAGATCACATCTAGAATTTCTTCAAGTGTTCAAGCTACACAGAATTTATCCAGATTCAGACACTTTGAAGAACCACAAACAAGAATCAATTTATTGATTCTCAGCCCAACTTTGATTCTACATCAAAGGTTTAGACTGTGAAGCAAACCAAGAAGGTTTCGCCAAGGACAATTGTTACAAGCAGTCGGGTAGACTGTGTTTGTGGTGGTAGCTAGTGAAGAGGCATACGTAACCCTTCAAGAACCAGTGTTCAAGCAATTGAAGAGTAGCAATTCTACCTGTTCTACAACTATTTAGATAGTGAAGCTTGGGATTAGCCGAGGAATATTGTTTAGGACTTTTTATAACAGTTCACCTCATGAAGTTCTAGTGGAATTTTCCTCCGCACCACAGGGGAAGAGAGGACGTACAGGATGACACCACCTGGAACCTCTATAATTCTTGTTTATTTACTTTACGCACTTATTTACTTACTCATCATTTTATCTACAGCATTATGAGAATTGATTGTTATACTTGTCACAATTCACAAACTGACATTCTTCAGAATTCAGTTTAACACGCTAAGCTTTCACATAGAATAGCAAGATCAAGAAAAAGGCTAGAATTATATCTGCTGCCGGTTGACTCAGTTTTAAGCTTAAGTAAGTTTGACTTGAACTCAGCTCAGTTAGCTTAACTCCACACAAGTTTTAACTAAACTTTAATTTGTTTTAAATCCAGTTTTAAGGACAATTTTATTCACCCCCCTAAACTTGTGTTAGCCTTTCCAAGGGACCAACAATTGGTATCGGAGCAGTGTTTCTTTAACAAGCCATTGTTAAAAGCTCATTTGCTCTAATCTCCTCTAGTTGTTCTGATAAGAAAGCTCAGTTTCCAGTTTTTAAATAATCAGTTTTCACTCACTCACAATGGATAACAATGAGTATGCAAGACAGATGCTTATGTGCAACATGGACAGATTTGATGAATATAAACGACGAATGCAGGCTTTTCTGGCGGCTACTCATGACGAAATGATGGACGCATTCACTGATGGACCAATTCAGATCACTCACATGCAAACTGATGGTGATAGACAAGTACGAGTTCCAAAGCCCAAAGCCGAATGGACTAGTGATGATCGCAAGCGAAACAATCTCAACAATTTTGCTATGGACTTTATCCTCAGAACTCTTGACAGCTACATGTACGTAAAGGTGAAAGAATGCACAACAGCTAAAGAAATGTAGGACAAACTTCAGTTAGTTTGTGAAGGAACTGACTCAATCAAGGAGAACAAGATCTCAGTTGCAAAACAAAAGTTTGAGAATTTCAAGATGAAATCTGGAGAGACCATTGACCAAATAGAGACAAGATTCAGTGCTATAATGGTTGAATTAGATCTACTCAAAATTGAATACTCAAAGAAAGTAATCAATACAAGAATCTTGAAGGCATTACCAATGGGCTGGAAGATGAAAGTCACTGCTATAGAAGAATCTAGAAGACTTGACATAGAGGACTCCTTTAAAATATTCTCAGATTTGAAAGCCTATGAATTTAGTGAAGATTTTACAAGTACGGCTACAATAATCAAAGCTCTGGAAGAACCAAAAACCACAGCACTTGCAGCAGCATCAAATGACTCTCAAGAAACATCCACAACTAATCTTCAACAGTTGCATGAAATGGAGGAACAAATGGCTCTTATGATGAGCAGAATCAGAAGGATGAAGAATGGTCATGCTGTAACCCAGAAGTTCATCAAGAAGACTCCTGAGAAAAGAAAAGATGATGAGTATCTTTGCTTCAACTGCAAGAAGCCAGGACGTTTTAAAGCTGAATGCCTAGAACTGACCAAGAAGACTCCGCCAAGAAGAGTTGGAAGGAGAGCACTCCTTGCTGAAGACGAGTCAGACTATGAAGCTGGTACTGAAAGACTATCAGATGACACAGCTTTAATGGCACACATGGAAGATACAAATGAGGTATGTGAATCTAATTCTAAATACTCTTCACCTCAGATTTCCATGCAAAATGCATGTTCTTCGACTGCTGACTCCAATCCAAAAAATCTAGAATTAGAAGAAACACTTGACGAATTGATGAATCAGCTAGTAACTATTCAAGATGGTTATGAATCAATTAAAGCTGAGAAAGAAAATCTAATTCTTGAAGTTGAAAGATTGAAGTTTGAACTAAAAATGTTGAAACAGACTAAAACTGATAAAGAAAAGATTCAGCATCAGCCTACTGCATCGGCAATAGAAACTAAATCATTTGCTCAATCAAGTTCAATTACATGATTCAAATCAGGAAAGCAGTATGGAGAAAAAACAGGCTTAGGATTTGATACACAACAATCTTCTAAGGATAGAACTAGCAAAGCTGCTGAACCTAATGTCAAAACTGGTATTAAGTTTGTAGCTGAGCAACTTCCACAAATTGAGAAATATGCTAAACCAGTAAGGCCAGTATCACATAAGATAAATCAGTTTTCTAAGAAGACAACTGAATCTACCAACAAAGGTAAATCAAATGGTAGATCAGCTATATTTAAAGAAAACCGAAATGGTAAATCAACTGCCGAATCCACAAAAACCAATCAAGTCAAGAACCAGAAAAATTACGATCCAAGAATGTCAATCATTCAAAGATTCACACATCCAGGGGGAAAGGAAGATTATATCCCACGGATGATGATTGGAATTTTAATGCATCTATTAACAAAACTGATAATTGATAAGATGTAATATCACCGGATGGGTCATAGATCCACCCGATTACGCATCGGAAAATACAAGATCTAGATTTAACAACCAATATACATAAATAAATAGATCTAAACCTACGAGGGGGTTTAGATTGCTTACCGGTTTATTGTGAATAAACGTCTAGAACAATCCGGGATCCATGATCCAAGAATTGAGAAGCCACCGTCTACCGGCGAGTATCTCTAAGCAACACCAAGTGGATGGTGATTCAAGCCGCTTGACCTCCTCGATATGCTACCTTAGAAAAACCCAAAGTTTTTCTAAAACTCGAACCCTTAGTATAATGGCCGAAATCTCTAAGCTATAATACTATCACAAACTCGAAAATTATGTTGTGTCCAAAGGCTTGGGAGAACTCTCTTTATATAGGAGAGTAATCCTTGTCCTCCAAGGGTTTAATTAATTAACGGATAATCAATTATAATAATCCTTATTCCTAAAAGATAAATATAATATATATCCCAAACAAATTAGGATAGATAAATATATTATCTAATATTCCATGATTTATCACTTAACAAATAAATGATTAAATCACATATTAAATAATTATCCAAGAAAACTAATTTCTCTCTAATTAAATAATTACACAAAATGCGCCCCACCGTAGAAAATATAGGTCCACACGCATTTTTGACACATTGGGCCGAGTCCATGAAAAATTTCTTTTCCGTGTGTTTAATTATCTAGTCCAACTAAACAATTAATCCACATATCAATTAAATAGTCCAATCCAACTATTCAATTATAATTGAGGTGAAACGACGAGAAAACATATGCTATGTTAGGAGCCACGTCGGGGACCATGGACCCATATTCAGTAGCTACAATAAATTAAACAAAATTATTCGTCGGACTAAACAATAATATTCAATCTATTAATTCCGGGATTACACCACCATAAACCCGAAACTAAACTCTGCCGAATATAGATAACTTACACTCAACCATGAGTTGATAAGCGTCCACTGATATAATCATTACATGCGGATAAATCCTCCATAGACTGATCATTTCGAGTCGGGATATTTCTGTAAACCCTTCTCGAAACATATTATCCTTATTTACCATTAACCCCCTAGTGATCAATTAGTTCACATACCAGACTAGTAGCTGATTAGTCTAACATGAACTCCTGGGATCGATCAATTTCTTAGGGCTAACAAATAAGGGAACTGTTTGTCTACTTCCCGAGGGAAGGAATGGATTCAATATCTACGATAGCACAGACTACTCAATCAATCCAGAATAGAGCCAACGAGAAGTGTTGGACCACATACTGTGAAGTGATCCTTACTAACACATCAAACTCTACCCTGGTCTAAGCAGTTGTCTGTGATCACCTCAGGATTGAGATTAATCCATATATGATCATCTTGTGATTCGATAAGACTTCTTGATTATGGAATTATATCGAGAACTCAAATCAAATCGGTCCAAATTTCCATATGATTATCATCATATATAAATGCCCCACTAGGTACCCATTACCGACAAATCCGGATAAGACTGTCACACCGTAAAGTGTTCGGGCGCATTATTGGCATATTAATCATGAGACCCGTACTCAGATTAATCAACGCTACGGACTAAGTTAATTTTAAGTACATCTCACTAACTCAATCCTCTTGTGTATAGCCATACACTGAGTTATGTGATTACATAAACGAGGTACTTAGGGGTTTCAGTAGTGTCTTAATTATAAACATACATGCACATAATAAGATGAATTAATAATTTTGTCCTAAAACAATTATATAATTGTCTTTCGGGCACTACACCTAACAATCTCCCACTTGCACGAAAGGCTAGTGGATTAATTGTTTTAGAGGACACCCTTATTTATCTATGTCTTTAACATTCTCCCACTTGCTCAAAACAAGTGAGACGTATCCCTCAAATTTGTACCCTCCAAGCGCATCTTAGTAATTCATCCTTCCAAGCACGACCAGAGTTTGCCGCCGCAGGGTAGGTCAGTGACCCGGCGCGTACTTAGAATCCGAATACCATGTGACTTGGTACACTGATCAGGTAGGTTGGCGTCTTGAGTCAATCTTTGGGATTGAAACATTGCCTTTCCATCTAATCCGGTGGTATGATTTCAATATGCCTTTGATTCAACCCTGAGGACGAAATCGACTTAACGATCATCCTTAACCTGACATAAAGTCAGAATCAATGTCATCACTTATATTCTAGTTCGCACCCGAATATACTAGCATATTATTCCTCATTCTCCCTAAGAGACTTGAGGATTCACTAAACATCTCATTTTGTATTCATCTGCAGGTTTAGATAACCATTCCTGAGAGGTAGGGTAGACTACATCGTTGAATGTTTCATAAATGCAAGAATATCTTAACCAGGTGAATGGATGGGATTGCCTATGATCGAATGAATCCCGATGGCATGTCAGACTCTGACTTCAGATAACACACCCATGTTGTTTCCAACTGTTTTAGTGTTACCATTCACAAACACTAATGTACATACTACTTTACTAATATTGATGCTCAGTCTACGAATGACTTATCAACATTTCTGTCAAGTCCACATATTAAAATATATGACTTTGAAATGACCTAGAGGTTTGCTTTAATCCCCATATGATATAAGCTATGGAAGGCATCCTGCCAAAGGTTCTTTCTGAATAAATTAAGATACCGTTAGTCTCACAAAAAGGTCATAGGGAATCACCCATATTTTCTGTTTTGTAACGAATCTATTATTTGTTGTTAGCTAAAACCCTTCTATTCTGAATTAATTCAGATTCCGTTGTTCGGCAAGGAAGTCTTAGGGAATCACCCCTATTTCCCGCTTTCTGATGAAATCAAGCAAGACTGAGTGGTAAGAGAGATCACGGTCTGGTTATCTCTCTACCTTTTAGGAATCACCCCTAAATTACTCAGCTTTGCGTAGAAAGTTAAACTTTCATATTCATTCGACTCTTCTCCGTGTAGTTCCAATTACTCCCACTGGGCCTGAGATACTCAGGTGGTTCTACAAGAGTTCCAACAGAACTGGAGTATCAAACTCCATTCACAGGGTTATGGCTTTTAAATCAACCTCTATGATCAGGATCCTACACAGCTCATGAAGGACTATAGGTCATCAATCTACACTATAGACCGTAAGGTCCTGCAATGGGTAATGGACAAACCATACTCCCACTGTGTTCGGGGTGGATTGATATACTGATCTAGTTTAGTAGTTTTTATTAGTGTTATCACCAACTGCCAGTGTTGGATGTGGACCGAACAAATCGTTAGTTGGATGTGGTTGTTATTTATAGACTCTATCGAACAAATCGTCATTCAGTAACATCTCGAGTACAAATACTTCAAGATCTAAGGTTGTTATTTATAGACTCTATCGTACGGAGTTTGACTCATTACAACGTATAACCGTCATTCAATGATTTTACGAGTTTTATAACCAACCTTTACTCACAATGGTTCCTTTGACTCGGGAAGTAGGAATCACCCTAAGCGAGTCTTCAGATCTTGTCTTTATGGGACAAGCACTAATTAATAGAAGCGTTTATCTAAATACGGAAACCATTTGCGTTTATATTGTTTAAGATGTGTTACATATACCTATTCAACATTTCTTATTGGTTCTGACTTTATTAAACAAAAGTTCGAGTCTTGGGTTTGTGCTATGAATGTTATATTCATCTTCAATAAGACAAACAAATTATCCTATTGAAAATAAATACGTTCGTTCCAACGAATCCGAAACCAGAAAATGAATTTTCTGTGATACTCAAGAATTGAATCCGAGATTCATTTCCTTATATCACTCCCACTAGTCTATCTGAAATAACTGCCCGTTGTCTATTTTATTTATTGTTTAATGCAAAACTACCTGGTTCTTCCAAAGAACTTTAGCTTTCGAGAAAATTGCTAAGGACGCATTGGTCAGTGATCCGAAATCACTTTCCTTATCCTCTAATTTCCATTTAATTTTCCAGTTTATCCTAGAGTTCAATCCTCCTAATTCAATCTGAACGGTTGGATCTTCGTTCCAACGGTCCAATTTTCTCCAGAAATCTGCCGATCTAACTGCTGCATCTGTTTATAACTGCGGCGCAACGGTGTCTTCCCGGGGACGATCGGGCATCGAGACAAATCCCGATCGACCCGAAATTTTAGGGCTTGTTCATAACTCCATGGTAGTCAATCCGAATGGTCGATCTTCGTTTCAACGGTCCAATCTCTTCCGTAAATTCGACGAACTCACGGCTAGGGTTTTAATGGCCGCCGTGCTTTTCTTTACAATGAAAGCAACTTTATAGCAAATAGCGATTGGACATTGAGTTCGACTCCGATTGTCACGAAATTTTGAGGGCATGTTCTTCAAATTTCATTCTTCATTCTGACTGGAGGGATTGTCGTTTCAACGGCTCAGACTCCGGGAAAAAATAAAAAAAAACGGAACAACAACAAAACATATCTACTTCCAGGAAATTAAAATTACAAAATTTCCTATACTCATATAAACGAATTTATATGAGTTTACAATAGATCTAACGAGTAAACAGTACCAACCCCAATCCATCTCTTCAACCAAGACAATCACAAAGGCATACATAAATGATATTTTCGATTCATAAAAAAAAGAAAATAAAGCAATCTACACATGCTATTCCACTCATTAGATATAAAATTAACATACTTTGATTGATAGATCAAAGGCTCTGATACCACTGATAAGATGTAATATCACCGGATGGATCATAGATCTACCCGATTACTCAGCGGAAATTACAAGATCTAGATCTTACAACCAAAATACATAAATAAATAGATCTAAACCTACGAGGGGTTTAGATTGCTTACCGGTTTATTGTGAATAAACGTCTAGAACAATCCGAGATCCAAGATCCAAGAATTGAGAAGCTATCGTCTACCGTCGAGTATCTCCAAGCAACACCAAGTGGATGGTGATTCAAGCCGCTTGATCTCCTCGATATGCTACCTTAGAAAAACCCGAAGTTTTTCTAAAACTCGAACCCTTAGTATAATGGCCGAAATCTCTAAGCCATAATACTACCACAAAGTCGAAAATTATGTTGTGTCCAAAGGCTTGGGAGAACTCTCTTTATGTAGGAGAGTAATCCTTGTCCTCCAAGGATTTAATTAATTAACGGATAATCAATTATAATAATCCTTATTCAAATAAAAGATAAATATAATATATATCCCAAACAAATTATGATAAATAAATATATTATCTAATATTCCATGATTTATCACTTAACAAATAAATGATTAAATCACATATTAAATAATTATCCAAGAAAACTAATTTCTCTATAATTAAATAATTACACAAAATACGCCCCACCGTAGAAAAAATAGGTCGACATGCATTTTTGACACATTGGGCCGAGTCCACGAAAAATTTCTTTTCCGTGTATTTAATTATCTCGTCTAATTAAACAATTAATCCACATAATTAGTCTAACATGAACTCCCGGGATCGATCATTTTCTTAGGGCTAACAAATAAGAGAACTGTCTGTCTACTTCCTGAGGGAAGGAATGGATTCCATATCCGCGATAGCACAGACTACTCACTCAATCCAGAATAGAGCCAACGAGAAGTGTTGGACCACATACTGCGAAGTGATCCTTACTAACACATCAAACTCGACCCTGGTCTAAGCAGTTGTCTGTGATCACCTCAGGATTGAGATTAATCCATATATGATCATCTTGTGATTCGATAAGACTTCTCGATTACGGAATTATATCGAGAACTCAAATCAAATCGGTCCAGCCCTATATGATTATCATCATATATAAATGCCCCACTAAGTATCCTATTACCGACAATCCGGATAAGACTGTCACACTGTAAAGTGTTCTGGGCTTATTATTAGCATATTAATCTTGAGACCCGTACTCAGATTAATCAACGCTACGGACTAAGTTAATTTTAAGTACATCTCACTAACTCAATCCTCTTGTGTATAGCCATACACTGAGTTATGTGATTACATAAACGAGGTACTTAGGGTTTTCAGTAGTGTCTTAATTATAAACATACTTGCATATAATAAGATGAATTAATAATTCTGTCCTAAAATAATTATATAATTGTATTTCGGGCAGTACACCTAATAATAATAACATTCCTCCAGACAGAAAACTTATCACAAGTTTCAGTCCAAAACTTAGCCGAGAGCTAATCTCAGTTCTCAACAAAAGTACCAAGGTCAGTCCAGACCTCAGTACAAAAGGAATGACGGTTATTATTCAAGCTTCAATAATAGAAAGCATCATGGAAATAAGTTTCAGTCAAAAGATCTAAGAGATCATATAAATAAGACACAGTCCAAACATAGATAATATGGGAGTGTGGCTTACATATGTTGGACTTATTTCTATGTTTTAGTGATGAGTGCCTGACTAACTGTTATAGTGCAAAGTCAAAAACATGTCTAGATCAAATGTATAGGTTTATTAGAGTTTGATCATTGCATAGGTTTGATCAAACAAGCACTGTAAAGGTCAGCTGACTGAGTTCAGCAGACTAGTCTAGGTCAGTAGGGTAGTTAGGTCAGTAGACTTATCAGGAACCTGCTGAAGACTGAAGGCTGATGGCTCAAACTCAGTTAATGAAGGCTAAGGGATCAAACTTAGTAATTAAAGTCAAGGATATGGAATCAGAGTTTAGGCAAGTCTGTGATGACCTAAACTGATTACATATATCTTGTGTAGAAGGTCTAAGTTCCTTAAGTTGCATGGTGATTGGAACTTAGTTATTTGCAAAAAGGTGTAATCTAACTTCACAAATAAAAGTTAGATAAAAGAAATTAGTTGCATTGTATTTGATACACAGCAAATTGATGTTCAACAGATTGATAGGTATTACAGCAGACTGATGAACCTGTTGATGATATACCTCGATTAATTCAAGATTACATTGTAAGATTACATGGAAAATGACAGCTAACAACCTCTGACTTATCAAACAAATCAGTGGTTGAGATTAAAAGGACGTTGGGATGATTTAGAATTTTATCCAATGGATATAAGACAAGGGTGGACAGACTGCACTGTCAAAAAGGATTCTGACAGTGTTAGTCCTATGAATAGTGCCAGAAAGCAAGTCAAATGGGACAAAACAAGGAACGGCTATATTTCAATTTCAAATACAAGTCACATGCCATCCTACCTATAAATAGAGGACTTCCAACTCAGAAAAAGATGATGATTGATGAATTTGAAGAGAAAAATATAAGAAACAATTATGAATTTGAAGTGTATTCTGTATTCAAGCTACATCAAGTATACACACTTGAAGACTGCAAGCTGCTGATTATATCATCCTAATCAAGCTGCTGTAACTAAATCATTTACTTGATTCAATCCTTATTTTATAAAGAACCTGCTGAAAACAGTGAAGCATCTGTTGGGTGTGAAAGACTGTTGTTTGTGGTGGAGCTGGTGAAGAGGCAATCCTACCCTTCAAGGACCAGTGGAAGACTTTGGAGCAGCAATCCTACCTGTTCCAAGTGTTCAGTTTGTGAAGCCATAGTTATTGGTGAAGGACAAGCAACTTAGGAATCTTTGTAACAGCTACATCAAAGATCTCTAGTGAATTACCTCCAACATCACAGGATAAGAGTGGACTGACAGGATTACACCAACTGGAACCACTAAAAAACTTGCCTACTTACTTTCTGCACTTATATTCTGCATTTAGTTTACTATACACATCAACCTACTGAATCTAGCAACTGAAATCACACACATACACTACTGAGTATCCAATACTTAGTATCATATTTAACAACAAGTAATAAGGCTTAATTTTTGATATAATTCCGCTGCACAAATTCAGTTAACTTAACAATCAGTAGACTACGTACATCGAGCGAGGGCTGCGAAGTATCAACGTACTGCGAGGTATCGCCGGGCCGCTGCGAAGTTGCTGAGTTTGTCAACTCCAAAAAGTTTTAAGTGTTAATTTTATTCACCCCCCCTCTAAACTTAACCAAAGCCTTTTCAAGGGACCAACAATTGGTATCGGAGCAGTTCTTCTTTTCTGAAGTAATCCTACTTGTTGTACTTGAGAAAATACTTTGAAACTTTTTCAAATCACTGATTTTCAAAAAACTTGCATCATGGATAACAACCAGTATGCTAGAACTATGCTGATGTGTTCTCTAGATAGATTTGATGTATATAAACGTCGAATGCAGGCTTACCTTGCTTCAAATCATGATGAAATGATGGATGTGCTGACAGATGGACCACTGGAGATTGTCAAAGCTGTAACAGTGGGAGATGAGACTCAGTACATTCCGAAACCAAAAAGAGAATGGAATGCTGAAGATAGGAAGAGAGCAAAACTCAACAATATTGCTATTGATATCATTTGTAGAACCTTAGATAGCAATATGTACATGAAGGTTAAAGATTGCAAAACAGCTAAAGAACTTTGGGACAAAAAAATACAGTTGATCTGTGAAGGCACTAATGAAATGAAGAAGAATAAAATCAGTGTGGCAAAGAAGAAGTTCCAAAAGTTTGAAATGAAACCCAATGAAACCATTGAACAAATGGAATCTAGGTTCAATGCAATTCTGGATGAACTCACCCTGCTGAGTGTCATTTACCCAAAAGAAGAAATCAACACAAAAATCTTAGAAGCTTTACCTGCTATAGATGAATGGAAGATGAAGGTGACAGCCATAGAAGAAATGAGAAGATTGCATGAAGAGGATACATTCAAGTTATTCTCAGATCTTAAGGCATATGAATTCAAAAAGAAGTTGTCACCTGCTACTGAAAAGGAAGAGCCAAAAACTACAGCACTGGCTGCCTCACATCAAGAAGAAGCATCAGAAGCTAAAGATGACGTACTGAATGAGATGCAAGAGCAGATTGCACTACTGAGCAAGAAGATCAGAATAATGAAAGGTGGAAAGGGTTCTCCAAGAAATTCAGTGAAAAGAAAAAAGAAGAACCAAAGAAAGACAATGATTATCTATGTTTTCATTACAAGAAACTAGGACACTTCAAACCTGAATGTCCTGAGTTAAAACAAAGTAAGGAACCTGATTATCTGTGCTTCAATTGCAAAAAGCCTGGACATATCAGACCTAAATCTCCAGACCTACTGAAGACCAAAAGCCAACAAAGAAGATATGGCCAGAAGGCTATGGTTGCTGAAGATGAATCAGGGTATGAAGTGGAATCTGAAAAGGGAAATGAATCAGATGACATAACATTGGTTGCTGAATTGGAAGAATGGATGAGACAGAGGAGGTATACAACACTGTATCAATTCACACTCCTGCTGGAAGTTATTATGAATCAACTTGTGGTTCAAATCCCAGAAACTCTTACAATGAAGGAAGCTATCCTCAATCAACTGAGGAAAATACAATCTGGCTATGAGATTGTGAAGGCTGAAAAAGAAGCTCTTCAAGTAGAAGTTGAAAGATTGAATGCTGAATTAAGGGTTCTCAAAGGTAAGGAAAAAGATGTTGGACGAATCGGTATAAGCTGCTCGAACATCCAGCTTGCCTCTCGAATCTGCTGATCCATCTTGTTCCTCTACTGCATACAAATCTGGAAAGCCTTATGGTGATAGAACAGGGCTTGGATTTGGAACTCAACAATCCAAAAAGAGTGGATACAGTAAGGCTACTGAACCGAGTGCCAAAATTGGTCCTAAGTTTGTACCTGCACAAGATCCAACTCCCAGTAAGGTTGCTGGGGCAGTCAAACCTACTGAGAATGCTTCAAGGAAGCAAAATAAGAAGTCAACAGCTCCTAATAAAAGGAACAAATCCAAAAATAGGACTGCTGTGCCTTCTAAACCTGTTGATAGCAGACCTGCTACCAAGTCTGCTGGACCACAGAAGGGTACGAAACATAAATATTCCAAGGATAAGAATCCTAAATCCAAAAATGTTAATCATTCAAGGGATACTTATCTCAAGGGGGAAAGGTAGACTTTTCCCTACTGATGATGATTGGAATATTCCTGTATCTAATGCTAGAAACAGTAAGAATAACCATGCTGCTAGGGTAAAACCCAAGCAATGGGATCAGCAGTGGACTTACACAAGACCTCAGCAGACTCTATACAATAGAGCTGTTCCTAACAGACAGCAAACTAATGGTTATGCTAATGCTTCTAACAACAAAAGTCACTTCAAACAGCATTATAAACCAAAAGGCCAGAAAACATATGTGGATCCTACACAATCTACTGGTTAGAACCTATGGATGTGTGGAATACATGTATGAACCAAAGTATGACACTTTTAGGAGAAGACCTTATGGAAACATCCCAGGGGTCATGCTTACCACTGACCATTATGGACCCAAACAGGTTTGGGTACCTAAAATGTATTGACTTTGTTTTGTAGGGTGTCTGATACTTTGACAGTGGATGTTCCAGACATATGACAAAAATAAGCACTGTTTGTCAAATTTTGTGACAAAGGATGTCCAAGGGTGAATTTTGGAAACAAAAATACACCTGGATATACAAGAGGATATGGTACACTTGTGAGAAATGGACTTACAATCAAGAATGTTTCATATGTGGAAGGACCGGACTGCAACTTGCTGAGAACTAGACAATTTTGTGACTTGGGATACAAGGTTACTTTTGACAAGAACAATTGTATTGTCATTAGTGAAAGAGGTGATCAAGTTGTATTGGCTGGTAGAAGACAACAAAACATTTATGTTGTGGATTGGTCTACTGTCTGATTGTGCATACCAAGTCAGAACTCAATTGGTTATGGCAGAAAAAGTTAAATCACTTAAATTTTGATGACATCAATCAATTGGTGAAGAAGAAACTGGTGATTGGTTTACCTGAGATCACATTCAAGAAAGATACTATATGTGATGCATGTCAGCAAGGTAAACAGACTAAATCAAGCTTCAAATCAAAGACAAGCAATCAACTAATAGAGTCACGGAGCTGATGCATATGGATCTATTTGGACCAGTTACACCAACAAGTATTACAGGAAAGAAATACACCTTAGTTGTTATGGATGATTTTTCTATATACACTTGGGTGATATTTATGAACAAGAAAAGTGAAACACTCAAGATGATGCCTGACCTTTTGAAGAGATTACAAAATGAGAAAAGTTGGACAGTAGTAAAGATAAGATCAGACAAGGGTACTGAGTTTCTCAATAAAGTTATAAGAGAATACTGTGAACAGAATGGTGTACTACACCAACTTGCTGCTGTTGGTACACCTCAACAAAATGGGGTTGCTGAAAGAAGAAACAGGACCTTAAAGGAAGCAGGAAGACCAATGATTTATGAAGCATTACGGCCTGAAAGGTACTGGGCTGAAGCAGTTAATACATCATGCTATACACAAAACAGAACTTTAGTGAACAAAAAGCTGCTGAAGACCTCTTATGAAGTTTGGAATGGAAGGAAACCAAATATATCCTATTTCCATCCATTTGGAAGCAAATGTTTTATCTTGAATCATAAGGAGCATTTGAAGACATTCCAACCAAAATCAGATGAAGGAATCTTCTTGGGATACTCTTCAGTCAGCAAGGCATTCAGGGTACTAAACAAAAGGTCACTAAAACATGAAGAAACTATACATGTTGTGTTTGATGAACCTAAGTTCACTGGTATGGAAGATGAAGGTTGTGAACCTGTTGAGAACCTACAAGTCACTGATCCAGATTGTGTTGAAGTCTTGGAAAGGGTTAATGACTTAAAAGTTTCGATACGGCCCCTGCTGAACACCCTACTGGTGATACTACTGATGCAACAACTGAAGCAATTCAAGGATCTGCTGAACCTCCTTTTGAAGAAGCAACAGCAGACCCTACTGAAGATGAGGTTCCTGAAAATCAATCTAACCAGAATCCACAATGGTTAATGAATCACCCTGCTGAAAAAGTTATTGGCAATGTATAGCAAGGTGTGAGCACTAGAAGACAATTAGAAGCAATGTTTACTTGTTTTCTATCTCAAGTTGAACCTAAAGTTGTTGTAGAAGCAATTTCAGATCCAGATTGGATAATTGCTATGCAAGAAGAGTTAAATGAATTTGAAAGAAATCAAGTTTGGAAACTGGTTGAAAGGCCTAGTCATGCAAATATCATTGGTACTAAATGGGTATACAAAAACAAACTTGATGAATATGGTACCATTGTGTGGAATAAGGCCAGACTAGTTGCAAAAGGCTATTCTCAAGCTGAAGGAATAGATTTTGATGAAACTTATGCACCCGTTGCAAGATTGGAAGCTATCAGATTATTCCTAGCACATGCTGCACATAAAAACTTCAAGGTATATCAAATGGATGTCAAAAGTGCATTTTTGAATGGCATTCTAGAGGAGCAAGTGTATGTTCAGCAACTTCCTGGATTTGAAGTTAAAGATCAAGAAGATAAAGTGTATAGACTCAATAAAGCACTTTATGGCTTGAAACAAGCACCAAGAGCATGGTATGAGACTCTATCTCAATTCTTGGTGGACAATGGCTTTACAAAAGACACCATTGATAAAACTCTTTTTAGAATCAATTAAAAGGACAACACCCTGCTGTTACAGATTTATGTTGATGACATAATCTTTGGCTCTGAAAATGAATTGTTATGTGAAAAGTTTACAAATCTAATGAAGAGCAAATTCCAAATGAGTATGATGGGAGAAATGAACTACTTTTTGGGATTGCAAGTTAAACAGATGAAAGATGGAATCTTCATTCATCAAACCAAGTACACCAGGGAGCTGCTGAAGAAGTTTGGTATGGAAAATAGTACCAGAATATCAACTCCTATGAGTACAAATATCAGATTGGATGAAGATAAAGAAGGCAAAGATGTTGATCAGACCTTATATAGAAGGATGATAGGCAGTCTGCTGTATCTTCCTGCCAGCAGAGCTGGCGATATATCATTTGATGTAGGTGTTTGTGCAAGGTTTCAATCTAAACCTAAAGAAAGTCATATAGGTTCAGTCAAGAGAGTTCTCAAGTATCTAAAAGAGACTTTGGGAGTAGGGATATGGTATTCCAATGATGGAAGCTTCAAAGTTATATCCTACTCAGATTCTGATTATGCTGGATTCAAGATTGATAGAAAAAGCACCACAGGAACCTGTCAGCTAATGGGAAATAGACTGGTTTCCTGGTTTAGCAAGAAACAGAACTCAATATCAACTTCCACTACTGAAGCTGAATACATTGCTGCTGGAAGTTGCTGCACAAGTACTATGGCTAAGACAATAATTAAGGAATTATGGAATTGAGGAGAAAGAAATTCCAATTATGTGTGACAACACAAGTGCAATTGCAATCACTGAAAATCCTGTTTTGCACTCTAGAACCAAGAACATTGATGTGAGACATCATTTTATAAGAGATCATGTTGAAAAGAAGGATGTGGTGGTTCTGTATATCCCTACTGAAGATCAACTTGCTGATATTTTCACTAAACCACTTGATAGTGAAAGATTTGCTAAACTAAGGACTGAACTTGGAATTATTAAAGGTGACTGATAATCAGCAGTGTACTGGAATTCACCAAGGGTATTAGTCTTTGCTATGTTGGGTGAGCTCACTTAGTAGATTAGTCATTGGTATCAACAATTTCATGTACTTATGTTTGGACAATTGAGCAAATGAGGTTGCCAAGGGGATTGGTCCTTGTCATGTTGGGTGAGCTCACTTGACAGATCAGTCATTGGTATTAAACTTCATCTTGTGTTATCAATTGAACAAGACAAGAAGAAATCAAGGATCAGCAGAGTTACTATGTCAGCAGGCTGCTGAAGCATCTGTATCAGCAGACTGCTGAGCCAACGCTGCTAAGGACAACCCTGCTGAATGGAAAGTTACACAGTCAAACTTATTAAAGTCAAAAAGCAGATTGGCGGGATATTTATTATATCTTTTATAACCGCAGTTAACATGATCCAACGGTTACAAACATTATGGAGATGTAATGGGCCACGTGTCAAGTCAGCATTTACTCAGATTAATCATGGTTAATGTGGATGTACATGCACTAACAGTTACAACCTCTCCCTGTCTATTTATACAGACCTATCACAGCAGATATTCTCTACTTGCAAAATCGCAGATCTATACTCTCTGTTTTTACACTGTGTGAACATAGATTTACAATCTATCTTCTTCATCTTATATTTCTTATAACAATGGCGGAAAAGATTGATGTTCAGATTGGAACAAGCCAAAGTGTTAGAGGATTTTTTGTTGATGCTAACAAAACTGAACTAGCAATCAACATTGGTCGAAGAATAAGGAGGTCGAAGAATAAGGAGGTATGAAGGTCTAGAGAATGTGCTTAACATAAGACTGGAAACAATCTCATATACAAATGTTGTGAGCTTTTGGAAGAACATTGTGATAAAAGAAGGAACAGAGGCATTCAAAACAACTGTAAATGCCCGGGAGATTGAGGTTTCCCCAAGTCTACTGAGGGAAGTTTTTTGTTTTGAAGAAGTAGTAGATGGTCCAGTAAATCCTGAGGAAATGGGATTGTCCAAGATGGATTTTGTTGATAAAATCAAGACAAATAAAGACACAAAATCAATTCCAGGCATCAGTGTTAGACACATTGGGAATGAGTACAACCTGCTGAGCAAAATCATTGCAAAGAATATACTAGGGCTGGTTGGAAGTATGGATACCCTATCGAGGACCAAAGATAGAGCTGCTAATGATTATTTGCAGAAGTATGAAGTTTGATTGGGCTGGGTATTTCATTCATTACATGAAGAAGGTTTCAAAAGAGGAAAGAAAATGAAAGAGGAAATCCAAGGCCTTACCCTTAGGATTAATGATTCAGACCCTGCTGAATCATTTGGAGATTCCTGATGTAGCACCTGAAAAGATTAATCAATCTAGATACAAGAAAGAGATTGATTATGCTATCCATGGTCTGGATGATGATGAAGAAGGTGTTGCTGAAGCTGCTGATAGTGATGATAATGGAGATGATGGTGATGCTAGCGGTGAGCAGGTCAAGCAAACTGTTAAGAAATCTGTTAAACCTACTGCACCAAAGAAGGTTACTGAGAAGAGAAAGGCTGCAGACACAAGAAAGAAAATAGAGATGTTAAAGCCTAAAAGGACAAGGAAGCAATCAGCACAGACTGCTGAGTCTGCTGAGGGTGCAGCTGAAGTTGAGCTTACTAACCCTGCTGTAGCTGCTAGAAAACCTGTTGTTGAAATTTTAAGGGAACAACAGAAAGAAGCCACTAGAAAGAGGAAGCCTACTGTGGCTGAAATTGATGATGAGCCACTTTCCAAGAGAAGGAAAGAGATTATTCACAAAAAGAAACATGAAAGGGGAAACAATTGAAAACCATAGAGGCTCAAAGGGCACAAGAAGAAGAAGAAGAAGAAGAAGAAGAAGAAGCTAGGAGAGGCTATTGATGATGAGCCATTAACTATTATCAAGCCTACTGAGGATGCAGAGGTTGTTCTTGAGCAACCTGCTGGAGAGTCATAACAAACTACAGAGACTGAACCTACTGTCGATGTTGTTAAATCATACCTGCTAAGGCTGCTGAGCCTACTGAAAGTGAACAGATTGTTGTTGAGCAATCTATTGGAGGAACACAGCAGTCTGCTGCACCAGAGCCTGCTGTTGTTGTTGAATCTACTGAAGCTGCACAAGTTGTTGTTGAGCAACTTGTAGAAAAACCACAGCAAACCACTGAATCTACACCTGCTGTGGTGAGTGGAACATTGGTACAAGACCCTGCAATTCCTGCAATACTTCACGGGGAAGAACAGTCTGCTGTTAACCCTGCTGATGAGAATATAAGTCAGGGGGAAGAAAGTGTGATACAGATGGAGGTAGTAGGGACTAATATACAACCTGAGAAACCTACTGACTTAGAAGCATCCGTGGAAGAAACTTTGAGTTTGCTTGTTGGGACCTTTGGAGGTCATCAAGCTACTGGAACAGCTCCCAGGAGGTCTTTTATGTCTTTTGGGAGACATGTGAAGAAGAAGAAGGATGATTATGTTGATCCCAAACTTCAGCAGGTAGCTGATTATTTTCAATGGAAGTTTGGTTTCTACAAGAAGCAAAAGCCAGCTGCAGAACCTATGACTGATTTTGAGGAGTGGGCTTTTAACAAGTTGGGAGTTGAAAATGTGTTGGATCTGATTGATACCACTGTGCTGCAATCAAGATTGATGGATCTTTTTGAAGATCAACAGAAAGAGAAGGGTATCAAGTTCAGGGATCCAAGAGATGATGATGATGATTCATCATCTTCATCTGACTCTAGAGGTGATTTTCCATCTGGTCCATGAGGAACCAGTGGTACTGCTATGTTGATTGATCCTAATGTTGAACAGCCTACTGGTACAGGACAGTCTACTGATAGACAACAGACTGGACAAATGAATGAGGATTTGGAAAATCTCACCATTGATGATATTGAGGCACAGATCAATGAAGGAATAGATGGTGGTGCAAATAAGATGGTTGGTGAGATTGATGCTATGTTTGTTGAAGAACCTTCTGAGCATGTTGATGATCAGCAGACTGTGGATTCAAGTGATGAGAGGGTTACTAACCACAGTGAACCTAGTGCTAGTTCAGAGGAATCAATTCAATATCAAGACTGGATTGACACTGAGGGGACCTTATCCAAAACTGCCTTTATCCGAACAAAAAATGGTCATGCTGAAGGATTTCAAGTGGATAATGAGGTTGTATTCAATCCTCAAAGAGTGGAACAGGAGGTTCAGGTTGCTGAGGTTCAAACAGCACCTGAGCAAAGGTTGGAACAGGAGGTACAGGTTGCTGAGTTGCAAACAAGACACGGACACAAAGTTGGAACAATCTTTGGGTTTGGAGGAAACCCCCGTTCTCGGTGTGCTTCAGTGGAGCCTACTGGAGACAAGGCCACTGTAGGGAAAGATAGTCAGCAGGTTGCTTTGTTGTTGATGAGGAAGAACAGATGCTTTGGACTATGATTACAGTGATGAAGTATTTCAGATTGAAGGTTCAACTGATGAAGAACCAGTGATTGAAGAACCTACAATTGATCCTATTCTGGATGAGTATCAAGGACCACACCCTGCTGGAAGGGATATGAGTTATGCTGTGGTGATCAGCAATCAGAGGCAACAATATAATGTGGAGGAGCCTGCTGATGGTACTGATGGAAGAATGACTGGTGGAGTACCAGTAGAAGTGTTGAATGAGTTGAGGACTGTCAGGAATGACATGCAACAGTTAAGAACTCAACTGGATAGACAAGAACAAAGATTTGAGGAACTGATGAAGCTGGTGAATGACAACAGACTATCTACTGAAATAGTTGCTTCAAATTTCACATCTACTCAAAATGCTATTAATGATATGATGCTATATGTGAGGGGAATCAAGCAAGAAAATACACTAAAAGAGAAGTTTTTGAAAGACCAACTTGCTTCTATCCATCAAAAACTTGATAAACTTGCTGAAACACCTAAGCCTGCTGAGGCTGTTGGAACATCTCAACCTGCTGGATTGGATCCTAAGCTTACTGAGAGGATTAATCTACTGGAACAAACTTTGCAATCAAGGATTACTGCAGTTGATACAAGAACTAAAATTATGGAAGGACAACTGAGTACTCTGGTTATCACACAATAGAGTGTTCATGGTCTACTGTCCCGTTTTGTTGATGATGTCACTAAGGGAGAATGAAACAGATGCATTCGGGAACCTGCACCTGGCAGAGTTCAACTTACTGATGATCTCCTTAAACAATACAAGAATGAGTACTATAACAGAAGGAAACCTTACCATGACAAGGGCTTTCATGAAGGTTTAAATTCATTCTTGGGATTGAAGTTTTGGGAAGCAAGGGTTAGAGCCTTAAGGGCAAGTTACAGAGGTGGAAGAAGTGGAAGAGGTGAAAGGAGTTTGCCTATCACAAAAGCTAAGGACTCACTGAATGAATTTAAAGAGCTTTACATGAGAATGGGATTCAAAGTCAATCAAATCAACCTCATCCTACCTGAAGCATGGAAGTGGTTGAAGGAAGTGAACTCCTACTTTGACTTCACTTTGATTGAAAATGAATGGATAAGAGAGATGAGAGAAGAAATAAGAGCTTATCAAGAACAAACTGAAAAAGCAAGAGAAGAAAGGGAAAGAAGACAGTAGATCAGCATAATTATCCATTTTATCTTTGCTGATGCTAGACTGTAATAACTTGAACAATTGTTTATAATGAAAAATCAATGAGTTTGTTCTGTTTTTGTTTTAAAATCTTTTTGCTTTGCTGTTAGGTGAGGGTAGTGGCATCATCACCAAAAAGGGGGAAATTGTTGGACTTATTTCTATGTTTTAGTGATGAGTGCCAGACTAACTGTTATAGTGCAAAGGCAAAAATATGTCTAGATCAAATGTATAGGTTTATTAGAGTTTGATCTTTGCATAGGTTTGATCAAACAAGCACTGTAAAGGTCAGTTGACTGAGTTCAGTAGACTAGTCTAGGTCAGTAGGGTAGTTAGGTCAGTAGACTTATCAAGAACCTGCTGAAGACTGAAGGCTGAGGGCTCAAACTCAGTTAATGAAGGCTAAGGGATCAAACTTAGTAATTAAAGTCAAGGATATGGAATCGAGTTTAGGCAAGTCCGTGATGACCTAAACTGATTACATATATCTTGTGTAGAAGGTCTAAGTTCCTTAAGTTGCATGGTGATTGAAACTTAGTTATTTGCAAAAAGGTGTAATCTAACTTCACAAATAAAAGTTAGATAAAAGAAATCGGCTGCATTGTATTTGATACACAACAAATTGCTGTTCAGCAGATTGATAGGTATTACAGCAGACTGATGAACCTGTTGATGATATACCTCGATTAATTCAAGATTACATTGGAAGATTACATGGAAAATGACAGCTAACAACCTTTGACTTATCAAAAAAATCAGTGATTGAAATTAAAAGGACGTTGGGATGATTCAGAATTTTATCCAATGGATATAAGTCAAGGGTGGACAGACTGCACTGTCAAAAAGGATTCTGACAGTGTCAGTCCTATGAATAGTGACAGAAAGCAATTCAAATAGGACAAAACAAGGAACGGCTATATTTGAATTTCAAATACAAGTCACTTGCAATCCTACCTATAAATAGAGGACTTCCAACTCAAAAAAGATGATGATTGATGAATTTGAAGAGAAAAATATAAGAAACAATTCTGAGCTGAAAAACACCCTGCTGAACCTACTGAGCTTAAAGCTACTAATCCAGAGAAAATCTTCAAGTGTATTCTGTATTCAAGCTACATCAAGTATACACACTTGAAGACTGCAAGCTGCTGATTATATCATCCTAATCAAGCTGCTGCAACTGAATCATTTACTTGATTCAATCCTTATTTTATAAAGAACCTGCTGAAAACAGTGAAGCATCTGTTGGGTGTCAAAGACTGTTGTTTGTGGTGGAGCTGGTGAAGAGGCAATCCAACCCTTCAAGGACCAGTGGAAGACTTTGGAGCAGCAATCCTACCTGTTCCAAGTGTTCAGTTTGTGAAGCCATAGTTATTGGTGAAGGACAAGCAACTTAGGAATCTTTGTAACAGCTACATCAAAGATCTCTAGTGAATTACCTCCAACATCACAGGAGAAGAGTGGACTGACATGATTACACCACCTGGAACCACTATAAAACTTGCCTACTTACTTTATGCACTTATATTCTGCATTTAGTTTACTATACACATCAACCTACTGAAACTAGCAACTGAAATCACACACATACACTACTGAGTATCCAATACTTAGTATCATATTTAACAACAAGTAATAAGGCTTAATTTTTGATACAATTCCGCTGCACAAATTCAGTTAACTTAACTGTCAGTAGACTACTGTACATCAGTAGGCTACTAAAGTATCGCAGACTACTGAGGTATCAGCAGGCTGCTGAAGTTGCTGAGTTTGTCAACTCCAAAAAGTTTTAAGTGTTAAGTTTATTCACCCCCCCCCCCCCCTATAAACTTAACCAAAGCCTTTTCAAGGGACCAACAACATATATGAAAACAAGTGCAACAATATCTGAAGAATACCTAAATGATATATTCCCAGTGTTGTACTGACAACTGAACCCCATGGACCCAAACAGAGATGGGTACCTAAAAACTTTTAAACTTTTATTGCAGGATGTATGGTACTTTGATTGTGGTTGCTCAAGGCATATGACGAAGAGCAAGGATTGTCACAATAATTTTATTGCAAAAGATGGACCAAAAGTTTATTTTGGAAGTAAAGACAAACCTGGATACATCAAAGGGTATGGCACCTTAATCAGGAACGGACTTACAATCAAGAATGTATCTTATGTAGAAGGATTACATTATAATCTACTCAGCACCAATCAATTTTGTGATATAGGATACAAGGTTACTTTTGATAAATACTTATGCATTGTCGTCAGCGAAACATCATTTCAAGTTGTTTTAGCCAGAAGAAGAAAAGAGAATATGTATGTAGTAGATTGGACAACAGCCGTTGCTGAAACCTGTTTGCTTGTGCATACCAAATCAGAAATCAGTTGGTTTTGGCACAGTAAATTAAGTCATCTAAACATTGATGACATCAACACACTTGTCAAGAAACAGCTAGGCATTGGACTACCAGAAATCTCATATAAGAAGGACATCTTGTGTGATGCTTGTCAACAAGGAAAACGAACAAAAGCAAGTTTCAAGACCAAGTCTCAGCATTCAACAACCAGAGTTCTTGAATTACTACATATGGATCTATTTGGACCTATTACACCAATTACTATCAGTGGCAAGAAATATACATTGTTGGTGGTAGATGATTTTTCAAGATATACTTGGGTTATCTTCTTAACCAAGAAAAGTGAAACCAAGCAAAGACTTACAGAATTACTTAAGAGACTTCAGAATCAGAAAGGAGTATTAGTTGTGAAGATAAGATCAGATAAAGGAACTGAATTCCTCAACACTGTGATTATTGAATATTGTGAAGAAAATTGTGTTTTACACCAACTTGCTGCCACAGGAACACCTCAACAAAATAGTGTAGCTGAAAGAAGAAACAGAACACTCAAAAAAGCAGGAAGGACGATGATCTGTGAAGCAAAACTACCTGAAATATATTGGGCAGAGGTAGTTAACACAGCTTGCTATACACAGAACAGAGTTCTCATGAATAAAAGGCATGAGAAGAC
This sequence comes from Gentiana straminea, assembly GCA_036785695.1. Lineage (NCBI taxonomy): Eukaryota > Viridiplantae > Streptophyta > Magnoliopsida > Gentianales > Gentianaceae > Gentiana > Gentiana straminea. Next base: position 729,249 of record JAVUPR010000119.1, on the reverse strand, counting down.
CCCTTATGAAATTTGGAATGGAAGAAAACCAAATGTTACTTACTTTCATGCTTTTGGAAGCAAATTTTTTATACACAATAATGGGAAAGATCAACTTCATGTCTTTCAGCCCAAAGCTGATGAAGGAATTTTTCTAGGATACTCAAGTGTCAGCAAAGCTTTTAGAGTACTAAATAAAAGGACACTTTTATGGTGAAACAACTGAAGACAAACCAGAACCAGTTTCTCAGTCTCAGTTACCAGTCACGCCAGAATCAGTTTCTGTTGATATTGGAAGACTTCAAATTTTAGAATCTTTAGATCCAGATCAGTCTCAGTTTCCAACTACTCAACAACTCACACCTGAACAACATGACTCTGATTCAGTTGAAGAAATTCAAGAACCAGTTCTTGTAGAACCGGTCGAACAAAATGCAAATCCCTTGATGCAAGCACCGGTTCATCAATGGATGAGAGATCACCCTAAAGAACAAGTTATTGGTGATACTCAAACTGGCGTTCGAACAAGACATCAACTAGATGCAATGATTGCATGCTTTCTATCTCAATCTGAACCTAAGGAAACCAAAGAGGCTTTGAAGGATCCAGACTGGATACTAGCTATGCAAGAAGAACTTAATGAATTTGAAAGAAATCAAGTATGGGAATTAGTTGAAAGACCAGATCATGTGAATATCATTGAACCAAATGGGTTTTCAGAAACAAACTTGATGAAGATGGGAATATCATGAGAATCAAAGCTAGACTTGTAGCTAAAGGATATTCTCAAGCAGAAGGAATAGACTTTGATAAAACTTATGCACCAGTTGCAAGATTGGAAGCAATTAGGATATTTCTCGCATTTGCAGTTCATAAAAAGTTCAAAGTATATCAGATGGAAATTAAAAGCGCATTTTTGAATGGAATTCTTGAAGAAGAAGTGTATGTTCACCAACCACCTGGATTCGAGATCAAAGATCAAGCTGATAAAGTTTTCAAACTAAGGAAAGCTCTTTATGGACTTAAACAAGCACCAAGAGCTTGGTATGAAACTCTACCTCAGTTTCTAGTGGATAATAGATTTATCAAAGGTACAATCGACAAAACTTTATTCAGGATGAGAAATTGAGAGAGCACTCTACTTGTTCAGATCTATGTTGATGATATTATCTTTGGATCAGAAAATGAACAATTATGTGAGAAATTTGCAAGTTTAATGAAGAGCAAATTTCAGATGAGTATGATGGGAGAATTGAATTATTTTCTTGGATTACAAGTTAAACAATTAGATGATGGAATTTTCATTCACCAAACCAAGTATACAAGAGAGCTTATCAAAATGTTTGGTATGGAGAAATCAACTGAAATTTCTACACCAATGGGGACCAACATCAGGCTAGATGAAGACAAAGAAGGCAAAGATGTTGATCAAACACTTTACAGAAGAATGATTGGAAGCCTACTCTATCTTACAGCAAGTAGACCAGATATATCTTTTACTGTTGGTGTATGTGCAAGATTTCAGTCAAAACCAAAGGAAAGTCAACTCACAGTTGTTAAAAGAACCCAGAAATATCTGAAAGATACAGATGGTGTTGGAATTTGGTATTCAAAAGAAGGAGAATTCAAACAGATATCTTATTCAGAATCAGATTATGCAGATGCAAAGTGGACAGAAAGAGCACCTCAGGAACATGTCAATTATTACGAAATAGACTTGTGTCACGGTTTAGCAAAAAGAAAAATTCTATCTCAACTTCAACAGCTGAAACAGAGTATATAGCAACTGGAAGTTGTTGTGCTCAAGTATTATGTGTTGAGTATTTTGGGGTACACTTGTGGAGAGTTGATTAATTTTCAAAAGTAACATCTCCTCTATCAAAGCTTTTATGAATATTTTATATCATATGTGTATTATATTATTTAAAGCTTTTATTATATGATATCATTGTTTTAATTTTTCTGGTATTTACATCATATGGCAAACATTCTGTTTATATTTTATTTTGCAGGATTAATTAAATAATTTATTTAATTAATATGTTATTATATGATTTATTAATTTTCACTTGTATAATGTGCTTGGTCTGATTTAATAGAAACCTGATGAATTAACTGGCCCAGTTCGACTTTTCAATGCTCTATTTTTTTACCTGGCCCAACCTTTTTTCTTCATACCCGAGTCCATACTTACACACTTCAAACACTTAAAATAAAAACTAAATCCGATCCCATTTCTCAGCCAAAAATTTCGACTCTAAACCCTAAAGACTCATCCTCTCTGCCGTTCCCAACATCAATTCTCAAATCCTCTTCATTCAATGCTAAATCTGCTAGCTGGCCTCATCTCCTTTCCTTTCTAGTAAAATCGAGCAATAATTGTTCGATTCGGTGCTGAATCGTAAGAGCTCCAACTTTCCCGATTGCTCTCTATTTCAGCTTTAATGAAATGATAAGGGTTGCATCTCTGCTTGATTCGAAACGCCTGTGCTGAGAAAGGAATGAAATCGGGGATTTCATCACCCCGATTCTCTGTGATTCGATCGACGATGTAAATAAGCCATCTTTCAGTCTGTATACATTTCACATGTGCAAATTTCGAAGTGTGAAAGCTAGAGAGTCCTCTGAATCGTAAAGGTGAAATCTTTCCTTTATTAAGTTGATATCGCAATTATTATTCTGATATGAATTGTTCATCTGCCCTGATTTTCTTTCCTTTTTGTGTCAATTGAAGGCTCAGTGTGAAAAGTCCGACCTTTCCACCATTTCGATGCTGCTTCGACCTTTAAAAGCACTGATTTTGTGGACTGCAGTCAACTCGAAATCTAAGTGATGTCCTTCTAGTTAATATCGAATATTCTCAGTTATTTTTCTGATTTGAATTTGATTACTTCCTGATTTTGTCTTATTGGCCGTTTTGCATAGGTACAACCAAGAAACACGTTTATCACGTGATGTCTGGTTTAGTGGCCAATTAATGACTGAATGTATACACCAATTCAGTCCTGATACACTGGAGATTGAAGTAATGCCGTTTCACAGCAGGGTTGCTCATTTCAGTGCCTCAGTCTTCACAAACCAATGAATCTCTACCCGGTTGGCTCAGGTATAAGGCTTGACCCTTCTTGGTGTACGGATTAGGTAAATTGACTAAGGGTTTCTACCCTACGAAGTCAAGCGTCGAGTCAATGCTGAGGGTAGTGACCCAATAATGGCTAAATAACTCAGTTAAACCAATGTTGGTTGGAATCATAGCCTTTAGTGGTTTAACTCCAATGTTGGTTCAATTAAGGTAAGAATGCATTCTATGCAATTGAACCAGGTCTCGGGTGCCTTACACTGTGCTATTAGAACTAAGTCAAAAGAAATCAGTGGGTTTAAAGTTGATTTGCGTGGTTAACCAATTTGGTAAGGTTCATTGTTTGACATCACTCTCTCTCTCTCTCTCTCTCTCTTTTTCCTAATGGCCCTCCTTTGGAGAGTATGTTTAACACTTTGAACCAAGGAGGGACTCGGGTAACCATGGCTGAAAAAAATCACTTTTGATTGCATCGGATTTTCAGGATTTCTTTTGATTGTGTTCACACAAACCTTTGAGGTTCAAGTTATACCTCAAGGATATAAATAACCAGTCACATTAACTAGGATTGCAACAACTCAAAATTCCCATTCTTGAGCAATCCTACATTCTATACACTGTAAAATTTTCTCTTTCGCTTGTTAGTGTCCTAGAACAAAGTTGGTCTTGCCAATTGTCCGTATTGGTCAAGATAGAATTCGGTGACCGCTATTGAAAAGAGTGGTTCTCGCTCAATAGCTCTTACAAATTTCGGATTAATGTCTTCTCGGTGTCCTTTGATTGAGGTAAACCTAGTTGACTTAATCCTGTGGTAATTTTCTCGTGTATGACCGTATTTGATTGTTGAGTGCTTAGCGTAGTCTTTGTCCGATCTCGTCTTTGCTTGTGTTTTGGGTCCGAGTCTATTCTGTTGGAACTCGATTTTGGTGATTGGCTCTAGGTTGATCATAGCCTTGACAACGGTCCGATTGGTCTCGGTACCAAATCAGCACCGACCAGATGGGTTCTATTGTCATTTCGTGAACCTGATTTGAGCCAATACCTTAAGTCTCGCTTCTTGCATTAGGCAGAAGTCTGTGTTTGATTCTAGTCTGTGTGTTTTGTTTTTGATTCCCCCACAAACCTGTTGGTTCCAATATTGATCATCAGTAGACTTCATTGTTATTGATAATCAAAGTTGGAACACCCCATGTGTGTTACATTTGATCTTGCAGCCTGTCCTCTTTTTGGTGAATCCTGAAGCTGCTTTAATTGTCTGCACCTGCTGTATTGCTGGACTTAAACCTGCCAAACATAGCCTCTGATCTGATATTAAGAACAACCTGTAATAGCTAGTTTTAGTTATAGTGCACTGAACACTGTATTCAGTCTTTAACGAGTCCAGGTTTGATAATCTAGGTGTTACATCTTGATTATCACCCTTGAGCTTTGACTGATAAGTTCAGTCCTGAATTCTAATTAAGAGTTTGTATCTGTATCAGAACTGCTTCATCGTATTTTTGATACTGTACTGAGTTTTGACTCTGATCTGTTTAAGAACTTGCTGGATCTTGTAATACTTTTCAGCCTGCTAAATCTTGAAATAAGTTTCAGCTATATATATTTTTTGTTGAACCTTTGTAACAGTTTTTGATTAGTTGCTTTGTAATAGAATAGTCTGCTAAAACGGCACTATAAGATTCCATTCAAGTTGTTAATATCAGCCTGCTACTTGAATTTATATTGTGTTTGCTAAAACCTTTTGTGTTGATCTTTTTTTCCTGCTAGTAGTTTTGGTTAATTAGATTCACCATTAAGCCAAAATAACCAAGTGCTTTTAAGCAACTGTTTATATCCTTTTATTTAATAGAATCGGTTTTGACTTAACTTGACTCCTTGAAATAACTTTCTTAGATCACAACTTTTTAATCACTCCTTGATCACCTTAGGTTTTATAACACAAGCGAATAACCGACTAAGTTGGCTTCCGCCTTAGTTGTTTAATACTTGTGTTGAGTTTTCGAAAAGAGTTCATAAATTGGTTAACACTCTATTCACCCCCCCTTTAGAGTGTTTATTTGCGCATTATCGATCCAACAATTGGTATCAGAGCAAGGTCACCTAGTGATCAAGTTCTTGATATCACATCGTTTGATTGATTATATTTTTTTTCTTCCTCGATTTACACTTGGTCTTAAGTTGTTTTGCAGAATAAATTTTTGATCAAGTTACATCATCATCAGCCGTCATCTTCATACTCAAGGGTTTGGTATTTCAAATTCAGATTCTCTTGTTACCGCCTTTGACTTATAACTTTAATTGAGGCTGTAATTTAAATAAATTGATTTAGGAAATCTCACACACCACATCTTTTACTTTATGTCCTTTAAATTATTGTTTCTTGAGATTCCATAAAAAAATCATACATATCATAGACTTTGTATTGTATCACAATATTATATTTTGCACACAATATTGCATTGTAACTGCATTCATTTAGCCTTAGCTCATATTTAAAATAAAAATAAAAAAAAAGTTTTTACTTCCATTATCTTCCATGGCATCTACGATGACCCCACGAGAGGGCTTGTCCTTGGCAAGACCACCTTACATTGACGAGTCCTGGTATATGGAATGGAAGAACTCAATGCGGCTTCACATTGAGTCAATGGACTACCAGCTGTGAAGAATCATTCAAAATGGTCCATTGATTCCTATGAAGTCCGTCACTGAGGGTGGGACTACCATCCAAGTTGCCAAGCTTGACCATGAACTCGTTGATGATGACTTTAAAAAGTTGTCATTAAATTTTAAGGCCATGGCCATCCTTGTCAACTCCCTTGTCCTAGAGAGGCTCGTGCGGTTAACTCGTGTAAGTCTGCCAAAGAAATTTGGGAGACTCTCACTCAAAGACATGAGTGAACTTCCCGAGTCAAACGCTCCAAAATTAACGGTCTTCTAAGAGCTTTTGAAATGTTTAGAATGGAATCAAACGAAACCGTTAAACAAATGGACACTAGGTTTAATGACATAGTTAATGCACTAGAGTCGTATGGTAAGCCAGTCTCGAATGAGGACCAAATCCTCAAGATTCTTAGGAGTCTTCCTCCTGAATGGGATTCCAAAGCGTATGCCATTGAGGAGGGTAAGGATGCCGACGTTCTCACGAAAGACGAATTTATCGGAATCTTGATCGCTCACAAGATGCACCTTGAAGCTCGTAAGCGTGATAGAAACCCTCACTATAGCACCGCTCTTAGAGCTCACCAATCTGAATCAGAATCTGAATCTGAGTCATCTGAGAGTGAAAGTGATGAAGAAGTTGCTATGGCGGCCTGAAACTTCAAGAAATTTTACAAATTCCTAAAGCAAAATTCTAAGGGCACCAAAAATCATAGTGGAAAGCACCGTGGCAATAAAGAAAAGGATTGGACTACAACTACACAATGCTATGAGTGCAAGGGATACAGACACATCTCAAATGCTTGTCCCAACGCCAAATAGAATAAGTCCAAGCATAGCTCGAGCTCAAAATCCAAGTCTCATCACAAGTCAAAATCACATCATCAATCCAAGAATGAGACTGAAGAAAAATCTAAAAAGAAGAAAGCTATGGTGGCTACATGGTCTGACAGTTCCGAGTCGGACAATGATAACAAATCCGTTGCTTCCGAGCGAGCTACTTTCTGCCTCATGGGTCGCTCTCAACCCACATTCGATAATGAGAGTGAGGTATCTTTATCTTCAGTAGAAGAGTTGCATGATCAAATAGAACAACTTAGGACAACTCTAAAACTTAAGAACGAAACGATTAGTGAGCTTAAGAAACAGCAGTAACGACGAAACTGTGTCACTAATCAACACTCTAAGTCACTTAAAGCTTAAGCATCAAGACACCGAAATTGAGATTAATTCCTTAAAGCAAGAGGTTGTCAAACTTAAACAAGTCGTTTCAGGACTTGAAGAGGAGAATTCTCTACTCCAAGGACAACTCTCAACACTAAAAGGAAAAGGGAAGGAAGTAAGTGGTTCGGGGAACCAACCCAAACCAACTCCTCCTGTCTCAACTCCGGAAAACTTGACGCCTAGGCCAATTACCTTAGAGCATGCTACACAACCCCCACTTAGAGCACATACACCATCAAAGAACGCTTCATCAACACGTTCACACACTTCACAGCGTTCCTCTTCACAAAACCACGCATATATGTATGATCGTAGAGGTTCAAGGAGCTATGCTCAACAAAACCAAAACCATCATACTAACTATGCTACCCCTAGTTTCTACACACCTGCATTTCATGACCCCCGCATACACCAAGCACCCGACTGCACGGTTAGACAACCCCAAGTTGATCCTTACTTAGTCAATTTGCTGTTTTGGCAAGATCAGATTCTAAGAATGCATCAGAACACATACTATCCAATCCCACGTCACTGTGATCAGTCAACTCAGTCCACTTGGACTAAGAAGACTAGACATAATCCAAGGGTACGAAAAGTATGGGTTCGGAAAGATTCTTTGAAGTCTGATTCTAATCCAGAAGGACCCAAAGTATAAAGGGTACCGTCATATAAATCTGTTTTGCAGGTTTCAAAATTTATGTGCTAAAATGACATATATTGGCAAGATAGTGCCTTAAATAAATGATTGAAAATCAATCGGTATCATACACCTTGATACCAAAAAGGGAAGTATCTTCTACACTTTTACTTTAAGTAGTATTTTATGGTTCATGACTTTCAACCCCACTTTTAAAACCTTATTTGATTAATTTTCAAACTAAGGGGGAGAAAGTAGTGTTATAAAGCTTTTAAAAGTCGAACCATTTTTATTATTGAAGTTAGAAAGCTCTAATTAAGGGGGAGCTTGTATTTAGGGGGAGTTATACTCTCCATGTTTTTAAACTATTCCTTAAAAGCTTTAAAAGTGTTATTTTGAAAATAAATCAAAGGGGGAGAATGTTGAGTATTTTGTGGTACACTTGTGGAGAGTTGATTAATTTTCAAAAGTAACATCTCCTCTATCAAAGCTTTTATGAATATTTTATATCATATGTGTATTATATTATTAAAGCTTTTATTATATGATATCATTGTTTTAATTTTTCTAGTATTTACATCATATGGCAAACATTCTGTTTATATTTTTTTTGCAGGATTAATTAAATAATTTATTTAATTAATATGTTATTATATGATTTATTAATTATCACTTGTATAATGTGTTGGGTCTGATTTAATAGAAACCTGATGAATTAACTGGCCCAGTTCGACTTTTTTTTTGTCCGGCCCAATGCTCTATTTTTTTTACCTGGCCCAACCTTTTTTCTTCATACCCGAGTCCATACTTACACACTTCAAACACTTAAAATAAAAACTAAACCCGATCCCATTTCTCAGCCAAAAATTTCGACTCTGAAACCCTAAAGACTCATCCTCTCCGCCGTTTCCAACATCAATTCTCAAATCCTCTTCATTCAATGCTAAATCTGCTAGCTGGCCTCATCTCCTTTCCTTTCTAGTAAAATCGAGCAATAATTGTTCGATTCGGTGTTGAATCGTAAGAGCTGCAACTTTCCCGATTGCTCTCTGTTTCAGCTTTAATGAAATGATAAGGGTTGCATCTCTGCTTGATTCGAAGCGGCTGTGCTGAGAAGGGAATGAAATCGTGGATTTCATCACCCCGATTCTCTGTGATTCGATCGACGATGTAAATAAGCCATCTTTCAGTCCGGATACATTTCACATGTGCAAATTTCGAAGTGTGAAAGCTAGAGAGTCCTCTGAATCGTAAAGGTGAAATATTTCCTTTATTAAGTTGATATGGCAATTATTATTCTGATATGAATTGTTCATCTGCCCTGATTTTCTTTCCTTTTTGTGTCGATTGAAGGCTCAGTGTGAAAAGTCCGACCTTTCCACCATTTCGATGCTGCTTCGACCTTTAAAAGCACTGATTTTGTGGACTGCAGTCAACTCGAAATCTAGGTGATGTCCATGTAGTTAATATCGAATATTCTCAGTTATTTTTCAGATTTGAATTTGATTACTTCCTGATTTTGTCTTATTGGCCGTTTTGCATAGGTACAACCAAGAAACACGTTTATCACGTGATGTCTGGTTCAGTGGTCGATTGATGACTGAATGTATACACCAATTCTGTCCTGATACACTGGAGATTGAAGTAATGCCGTTTCACAGCAGGGTTGCTCTTTTCGGTGCCTCGCCTTCACAAACCGGTGAATCTCTACCCGGTTTGCTCGGGTATAAGGCTTGACCCTTCTTGGTGTACGGATTAGGTAAATTGATCGAGGGTTTCTACCCTAGGAAGTCAAGGGTCGAGTCAATGCTTTGAGGGTAGTGACCCAATGATGGCTAAATAACTCAGTTAAACCAATGTTGGTTGGAATCATAGCCTTTAGTGGTTTAACTCTGAGTTAACCCCTGGTTCAATTAAGGTAAGAATGCATTCTATGCAATTGAACCAGGTCTCGGGTGCCTTACACTGTGCTATTAGAACTAAGTCAAAAGAATTCAGTGGGTTTAAAGTTGATTTGCGTGGTTAACCAATTTGGTAAGGTTCATTGTTTGACATCACTCTCTCTCTCTTGTTTGCCTAACGGCCCTCCTTTAGAGAGTATGTTTAACACTTTGAACCAAGGAGGGACTCGGGTAACCATGGCTGAAAAAAATCACTTTTGATTGCATCAGATTTTCAGGATTTCTTTTGATTGTGTTCACACAAACCTTTGAGGTTCAAGTTATACCTCAAGGCTATAAATAGCCAGTCACATTAACTAGGATTGCAACAACTCAGAATTCCTATTCTTGAGCAATCCTACATTTTATACACTGTAAAATTTTCTCTTTTTGCTTGTTAGTGTCCTAGAACAGAAAGTTGGTCTTGCCAATTGTCGTATTGGTCAAGATAGAATTCGGTGACCGCTATTGAAAAGAGTGGTTCTGCTCAATAGCTCTTACAGAATTTACTTCGGATTAATGTCTTCTGGTGTCCTTTGATTGAGGTAAACCTAGTTGACTTAATCCTATGGTAATTTTCTGTGTATGACTATTTTTATTGCTCTGTTGAGTGCTTAGCGATAGTCTTTGTCGGATACTTGTCTTTGCTGTGTTTTGGGTATGAGTCTCGTTCGTTGGAACTCGATTTTGGTGATTGGCTCTAGGTTGATCATAGCCTTGACAACAGTCTGATTGGTCTGCAGTACCAAATCAAGACCGACCGATGGGTTCTATTGTCATTTCGTGAATCGATTTGAGCCAATACCTTAAGTCTCAGTTCTTGCATCAGGCAGAAGTCTGTGTTTGATTATGGTCTGTGTGTTTTGTTTTTGATTCCCCCACAAACCTGTTGGTTCCAATATTGATCAACAGTAGACTTCATTGTTATTGATAATCAAAGTTGGAACACCCCATGTGTGTTACATTTGATCTTGCAGCCTGTCCTCTTTTTGGTGAATCCTGAAGCTGCTTTAATTGTCTGCACCTGCTGTATTGCTGGACTTAAACCTGCCAAACATAGCCTCTGATCTGATCTTAAGAATAACCTGTAATAGCTAGTTTTATTTATAGTGCACTGAACACTGTATTCAGTCTTTAACGAGTCCAGGTTTGATAATCTAGGTGTTACATCTTGATTATCACCCTTGAGCTTTGACTGATAAGTTCAGTCCTGAATTCTAATTAAGAGTTTGTATATGTATCAGAACTGCTTCATCGTATTTTTGATATTGTACTGAGTTTTGACTCTGATCTGTTTAAGAACCTGCTGCATCTTGTAATACTTTTCAGCCTGCTAAATCTTGAAATAAGTTTCAGCTATATATATTTTTTATTGACCCTTTGTAACAGTTTTTGATCAGTTGCTTTGTAATAGAACAGTCTGCTAATACGGCACTATAAGATTCCATTCAAGTTGTTAATATCAGCCTGCTACTTGAATTTATATTGTGTTTGCTAAAACCTTTTGTGTTGATCTTTTTAGACAAACCTACTAGTAGTTTTGGTTAATTAGATTCACCATTAAGCCAAAATAACCAAGTGCTTTTAAGCAACTGTTTTTATCCTTTTATTTAACAGAATCGGTTTTGACTTAACTTGACTCCTTGAAATAATTTTCTTAGATCACAACTTTTTAATCACTTCTTGATCACCTTAGGTTTTATAACACAAGCGAATAACCGACTAAGTTAGCTTCTGCCTTAGTTGTTTAATACTTGTGTTGAGTTTTTGAAAAGAGTTCATAAATTGGTTAACACTCTATTCACCCCCTCCCCCCTCTAGAGTGTTTATTTGTGCATTATCGATCCAACATTATGGATTAGGCAGCAATTAAGAGATTATGGGATAGAAGAAGGAACATTTACCATAATGTGTGATAACACAAGCGCAATTGCAATTAATGACAATCCAGTTTTACACTCAAGGACAAAGCACATTGATATGCGTTACCACTTTATAAGAGATCATGCAGAGAAAAAGGATATCACAGTTCTTTGTGTACCTACTGGAGATCAATTGACGCAGATATCTTTACAAAGCCATTGGGCAAAGAAAGATTTTCCAAACTAAGAACTGAATTGGGGATAATCAAAGTCAGTTAAATCAGTTCAGCCAGAGATTCGTCAAGGGGATTAATCTTTGTTATGTTGGGTGCGCTCACTTAACGGACTAGTCATTGACATCAACAATCTCAAACTGATTAACTGAAACTGAAAATTTGATAGAACTGATAGTTCACTCTAAAACTGACCTCAGCATCAGTTTCTACTCCAGTCAACTTCAGTCAAAGATTGATATGATAAAATCAACAACGGTTATATAGCATTTAATTACTACAGTTCTTTTGTCAGAATACATTACGTGTACACCCCACTACTGTTAGAACAGTACATGCATCGGTTACCCAACCCATCATGAAATTTGAAAGGTTGTACTAATCAACCGCCTGTACTTCCTACTTATTTATTCAACCTTCGTTCACACTCTTTTCAATCAAAATTTCAAATTATCAGTCTCTTTCCTAAAAACAAAATCTGACCTTTCGCAATCTTTTCATCTCAAAAATCAATTTTTGTGTTCACACCCAGATATGGCCACTTCAAAGAAATCACAAGAAGAAAGATTGATCACAGAGTTAGATGAGTTTTCATTTGAAATTTATGAAGCAATGTGAAAAAACACTCTATTAGTGAGCTGGATCTGTTATAAAATCCAAAAACAACCAGGTTTGAGAAATCTTCTGGAAGTTAAGTTCAACGAAAAACGTGATATGGAAGGGATTTTGCAATTCTAGGAGAATATGCGTTTGGTACGAGACTCCCTAATCACTACAGTTCAAGGTGATCGTATTATAATCAATGAACTAGTCATGAAGTCACTATTGGGTTTCACAAATTCATCTGTGACATCAATAGATCTGAATACTCTACCATTGAAAAGAGACGCTTTTCTTAAGCAACTTACATTTTCTAAGGAACCAGTAGAAGTTGATATTCATGTTGACAAACTCAAGCCAGAATTTGCGCATCTCAGCAGATGGCTCAGCAAACATGTCATTGGAAAATCCAAAGGAATCAATACACTATCCGATGAAAACATTTATCTGATGAACATAATTTTTGATGAATTACAATTCAATTGGGCAGGATATGTAGTCAATCAGATAAAGAAGCAACACTTAGCTGAATTAGAAAGTGTACGAAGAGCTCAAGCTGAAGGTCAAGCAACTGTTGGCAGATTCCGACTAAAGAAGACACTAAGTGGAATCATTCAATTTTATCAGGAGACACTCAAGGCAGGGAAGAAAGAAAGACAAAATATAGAGGAAATAGAAGTTGTCACAAGAACAACTTCCCAACCTGAAGCTGGACAGAAAACTGTGTCTCAGCAGGAAGCTGAACACAAAGGCATCAAGCGGAAAGCTGACTCAGAAAAAGGAAGATCAGTTGTAAAATGTTTGTACCTAGGAACTTCAAGAGAGAAAGCACCAACTAGGGGGAACAACAACAACTGACAACTGAAGTTTCCAAGGAAAATATCTCTGCTGACCATACTTCTCAGTTACAAAACCAATCAGATCGGCAACCAGTCTCAGTTTTTGAAGCTGATAGAATCATCAAGCTGATGAAAATGAAGATTAAACCAGAAGATTCTCGTGATGTCAGTCTACAGACTGATGAGAAACTACTCTTGGAGAAAATGGAAATCAGAGACCTATACACTCTGTTTCCTATATAAGAATTTCTTGAAAATTGCTTCAAAGGATTCACTAAAATAGCTAAAAAAAGAGAATCAGGCACATCATCCACCCCCAAAGTTATTTCAAAGAATGATGATGATCATGATGATTCAAGAAAAGAAGCTGATGTGACTACAGGTTTGCAAACAGATATTCAACCTCAAATTCAGGCAACGCAAACTGTAACTCAGCAAGAAGATTTGCCAGTTGGAAATCAGACAACTGACAATCAGCAAGCAGTTGATAAAATTGATAATCAACAACTTATGATCATTAAAGATATCACTCAGTTTAAGGATCAAACAGAAGCTACATATGATCCTTCTGATATCCTAACAAAGGATGAATTGGCCAAAGTTCATGAGAACTTGAAGATCATGCTCAGTCAAAGGGATATACAAAATGGCCTTTTATCAAATATCTCTGGATATCTAGATTATAGAACTAGAACAGATGTCTCAGTTCATGCAAGACTAGAGATGATTCATAAGTCAAGTTCAAGTTCTGCTTCAGAAATTTTGTTACTTAAACAAAAACTTGAAGACTCAACCGCAGTAGATAGGGAAACACATGCACAAGCTCACTGGCATATGAATCAGCGCATCTACGGGTTAGAAACTCATCTCAAAGAATTACTTGCTTTTCAGCAACAAATCTCAGCCGATCAAAAAGCAACACATGCTCTGGTAGATCAGTTATATGATGCCAAAAAGGGGGAAGCTGAAGAAGAAAAGCTGAAGTTACTCAAGGAAAAGAAGCAACTTGAAGACGAGTTGGAAAAATACAAATCATATCCAAAATTCTTACAGAAAGAGTTAACTGACGAGCAGCTCATTGCAAAATATAGTCATCCTGGAGATCGGAGAGCTACTCTTACAAAGGATCTATGGTTAAAGTTTGTCAAAGATCATAATCCTCTCAAAGCCAAGTACAAGGACAAGACTTTTGAAGAATCCTTGAACTACTTTCTATCTGATGAACTCTACAATCAGAAAATGGCACAATATAAAAAGACCAAAAGGATCGAAGACAAAATGAAGATTAAAGACAAAACTGAACAGATGAAAGCTGATGTAGTAGAATTTGAGAAATACTACGTGAATGAATCAGCTTTACCAAAGTTAATCTTATGGAGGAAATGGAAAGAAGGAAGTCAAGTAGACTACAGCAAGACCTTTTCTAAGGAAGACTCCAAGCTAGAATATGATTATCGTCTACACGACAAAGAGATGAGGTTTATTTCAGTCACACAAAAAGCACAGAAAAAGGCTTAGTCTTTAGTCAAAATTCTATTGAACAAAATGTAACTATTTCAGTTTTTGCGTATTCTAATAAGATCCAGTTTCCAGTTTTACATTGTTTTGATCTTTAATCTTTTCTTTTAGGGAGAGTTTTGGCATCATCAAAAAGGGGGAAATTGTTGGAAATAAAATTTATGTTTTGATGATAATTCATCATATTTATTCAAAGTATTATCTTAACCTCATTGATGAAGTGCAAAAACCAGCTGTTATAGTGAAAAGCTAAAAGATGTCTAGAACTGAATGTTTAGGTTTTACTAGAGTCTGATATTTGTATAAGTTACATCAGACAAGCACTGTAATAGTTAGTGTGTCGTGAAACTGAAAACTGGAAGTTATCTAGAAAACTGGAAATCACTAAAACAAACAAACTGACTCAGAATACACCAGTATTAAACTGAAGAAAATAAGTTCGCTAAGGGACACAGACTCAGTTGGCTTATCTATAAGACTGAAGAACTGAGGGTTCAAACTCAGTTATTGAAGACTGAAGAATTGAGGGTTCAAACTCAGTTATGAAGATTACAAGTCGAGACTATTAGTTAGACTTCAGGCATGTTTGTGGTGACCTGAACTGACTTTATGGATCTTGTATGAAGACCTAAGATTCATAAGGACAATGAACTCTTAGAAGATATTTGCTAATGGTGTACTTTGATTAAGTCAATTATAATCAAATGTAAACTGGAGTACTGATATTTGAAGAAGAGTAAAAATCTCAGTTAATGCTCCATGTCAGTCAAGAAACTGACAACTGATAAACTCGTATAAAACTGATCAGTAAACTCAGTTTTACATATCAGCCATCCAACAAACTGATAGTACAGACGAACGTTTAAAAGTAATCGATTTTATTGGATGAGTTACTGACACATCAGAACGGTCAGAAAATATAGCCGTTACAAGATAGACGTTGATACAATTCGAATTCAAGCCAGATGAACGTTGGATCTCACACTATAAATAGAGGACTTTGGACCAAGGATTAACAATACAACAATACGAAGATTTAACAAGATTTACAAGCATATTTGTGCATTAGTCTTTTTATTTGAATTGCTATCATCTCAGTGCTATAACAAGATCACATCTAGAATTTCTTCAAGTGTTCAAGCTACACAGAATTTATCCAGATTCAGACACTTTGAAGAACCACAAACAAGAATCAATTTATTGATTCTCAACCCAACTTTGATTCTACATGAAAGGTTTAGTCTGTGAAGCAAACCAGGAAGGTTTTGCCAAGGACAGGTTGTTACAAGCAGTCGGGTAGACTGTGTTTGTGGTGGTAGCTGGTGAAGAGGCATACGTAACCCTTCAAGGACCAGTGTTCAAGAAATTGAAGAGCAGCAATTCTACCTATTCTACAACTGTTTAGATAGTGAAGCTAGGGATTATCCAAGGACTATTGTTTAGGACTTTTTGTAACAATTCACCTCAAGAAGTTCTAGTGGAATTTTCCTCCGCACCACAGGGGAAGAGAGGACGTACAGGATTACACCACCTGGAACCTCTGTAATTCTTGTATATATACTTTACGCACTTATTTACTTACTCGGCATTTTATCTACAGCATTTTGAGAATTGATTGTTATACTTGTCACAATTCACAAACTGACATTCTTCAGAATTCAGTTTAACACACTAAGCTTTCACATAGAATAGCAAGATCAAGAAAAAGGCTAGAATTATATCCGCTGCCGGTTGACTCAGTTTTAAGCTTAAGTCAGTTTGACTTGAACTCAGCTCAGTCAGCTTAACTCCACACAAGTTTTAACAGAACCTTAATTTGTTTTAAATCCAGTTTTAGGGACAAGTTTATTCACCCTCTAAACATGTGTTAGCCTTTCCAAGGGACCAACACAGTTATATACAAAAAGTTGTAAACCCCCATTTTGATTAAACTCTACTATAATTTTATATACAAAAAGTTTTAAACCCCCGTTTTGAATAAACTCTACTACAATTATATACAAGAAGTTGTAAACCTCCGTTTTGATTAAATAGTACTATAATTTTATATACAAAAGGTTGTAAACCCCTGTTTGAGTAAACTCTACTATACAATTATATACGAAAAGTTGTAAACCCCCGTTTTGAGTAAACTCTACTACAATTAAATACAAAAAGTTGTAAACCCCTATTTTGATTAAACTCTACTATACAATTACATACAAAAAGTTGTAAAACCCTATTTTGATTAAACTCTACTATAATTTTATATCCAAAAACTCGTAAACCCCCGTTTTGATTGAACTGTACTATACAATTATATACAAAAATTTGTAAACCCTGTTTTGAGTAAACTCTACTACAATTTTATTTCCAAAAAGTTGTAAACCCCTGTTATGAGTAAACTCTACTACAATTATATACTATAAGTTGTAAACCCCCAATTTGAGAGAACTCTACTACAATTATATACGAAAAGTTATAAACCCCCATTTTGAGTAAACTGTACTATACAATTATATACAAAAAGTTGTAAACCCCGATTTTGAAAAAAACTCTACTATAATTTTATATACAAAAAGTTGTAAACTGCTGTTTGAGAAAACTCTACTATACAATTATATACGAAAAGTTGTATACCCCCGTTTTAAGTAAACTCAACTACAATTATATTCGATAAGTTATAAACCCTCGTTTTGAGTAAACTCTAATACAATTATATACAAAAAGTTGTAAACCCCTGTTTGTAGTAAACTCTACTATAATTTATATACAAAAAGTTATAAACTCCCGTTTTGAGTAAACTCTACTATACAATTATATACAAAAGTTGTAAACCCCCGTTTGAGTAAACTTTACTATAATTTTATATATAAAAAGTTGAAAACCCCCATTTTGAGTAAACACGACTATACAACTATATACAAAAACTCGTAAACCCTCTTTTTGAGTAAAGACTACTATACAATTATATGCAAAAACTCGTAAACCCCTGTTTTGAGTTAAATCTACTACAATTATATACAAAAAGTTGTAAATCCCCATTTTGGGTAAATTCTACAATAGTTTTATATACAAAAAGTTGTAAACTCCCATTTTGTGTAAACTTTACAATACAATTATATACAAAAAATTGTAAACCCCCGTTTGAGTAAACTCTATTATACAATTATATACAAAATTTGTAAACCCCCGTTTTGAGTAAACTCTAGTACAATTATACACGAAAAGTTGTAAACCCCCGTTTTGAATAAACTCTACTACAATTAGATACGAAAAGTTGTAAACCCCCGTTTTGATTAAACTCTACTATAATTTTATATATAAAAAGTTGTAAACCCCCGTTTGAGTAAACTCTACTATACAATTATATACGAAAAGTTGTAAACCGTTGTTTTGAGTTAACTCTACTACAATTATAGACAAAAAGTTGTAAACCGCCATTTTGATTAAACTCTACTATTATTTTATATACAAAAAGTTGTAAACCCCTGTTTTGAGTGAACTCTACTATACAATTATATACGAAAAGTTGAAAACCCCCGTTTTAAGTAAAATCTACTACAATTTTGTTTACAAAAAGTTGTAAACCCTTGTTTTGAGTACACTCTACTACAATTATATACTATAGTTTTAAACCCCTGTTTTGAGTAAACTCTACTACATTTATATACGAAAATTTGTAAACCCACATTTTGAGTAAACTCTACTATACAAGTATATACAAAAAGTAGTAAACCCTCATTTTGATTAAACACTACGATAAATTTATATACAAAAAGTTGTAAACTGCCGTTTGATTAAACTCTACTATACAATTATATACGAAAACTTGTATACCTCCGTTTAGAGTAAACTCTACTACAATTATATACAAAAAGTTGTAAACCCCCATTTTGAGTAAACTCTACTATAATTTAATATACAAAAATTTGAAAACCCCCGTTTGAATAAAATTTACTATACAATTATATACGAAAAGTTGTAGACCCCCGTTTTGAGTAAACTCTACTACAATTATAGACAAAAAGTTTTAAACCGCCGTTTTGATTAAACTCTACTATAATTTTATATATAAATAGCTGCAAACCCCTGTTTTGAGTGAACTCTTCTATACAATTATATATGAAAAGTTGTTAACCCCTGTTTTAAGTAAACTCTACTACAATTTTGTTTACAAAAAGTTGTATACCCCTATTTTGAGTAAACTCTACTACAATTATATACTATAAGTTGTAAACCTTCATTTTGAGTAAACTCTACTACATTTATATACGAAAACTTGTAAACCCCTATTGAGTAAACTCTACTATACATTTATATACAAAAAGTGTAAACCCCCGTTGTTGGACTTATTTTTAAGTTTTAGTGATGAGTGCTAGACTAACTATTATAAAGCAAAGGCAAAAAGATGTCTAGATCAAATGTATAGGTTTATTAGAGTTTGATCTTTGTATAGGTTTGATCAAACGAGCACTGTAAAGGTCAGCTGACTTATATCAGCAGACTAGTCTAGGTTAGTAGGGTAGTTAGGTCAGTAGACTAGTCAAGAACTTGCTGAAGACTGAAGGCTGAGGGCTCAAACTCAGTTAATGAAGGCTAAGGGATCAAACTTAGTGATTAAAGTCAAGGATATGGAATCAGAATTTAGGGAAGTCTGTGATGACCTAAACTGATTACATATACCTTGTGTACAAGGTCTAAGTTCCTTAAGTTGGATGGTGATTGGAACTTAGTTATAAGCAAAAAAGGTGTAATCTAACTTCATAAATAAAAGTTAGATAAAAGATAGTTAGCAAAATATGGTTCAGCTGACTGATATGTATCTCAGCAGACTTATAAACCCGCTGATACATATACCTCAATTTATTCAAGATTACATTGGAAGAAAACATGGATAAAGACAGCTAACAACCTCTGATTTTACCAAAAAAATCAATGGTTGAGATTAAAAGAACGTTGGGATGATTCAGGACTTTATCCAATGGTTACAAGTCAAAGGGTGGACAGACTGTACACTGACAAAAAGCATTCTGACTGTGTCAGTACTATGAACAGTGACAGAAAGCAAGTCAAATGGGACAAAATCTGGAACGGCTATATTTGAATTTCAAATACAAGTCACAAGGACTCCTACCTATAAATAGAGAGCTCCTAATTCAGATACAAGTGATGAAATATAAGAGAAAAATTCTGAGCTTCGATTTCTAATCAAAAAAACACCCTGCTGAACTTACTGAGCTTAAAGCTACTGATCCAGAGAAAATCTTCAAATGTAATCTTCATTCAAGCTACATCAAGTTTACACACTTGAAGACTGGAAGCTGCTGATCATATCATCCTGATCAAGTTGCTGCAACTGAATCATTTACTTGATTCAATCATTCTTTTACAAGAATCTACTGTTGGAATAGTGTCCTAAACCCAATCGGGTTGGACCAGATCCGACCGGGTCGGATCATTTCTACTATTTCTTTATGTTTATACATATATTAAATTGCTTTTCTGTTGTCATATATGTGTTCTTTTAAAGAACCAATTGTGAATTGTTATATGATAACGTCCTTAGTATTAAACTGTGATAGAGAAACCATGATAGGCGATTATGGTTGATGAGATCTCTAATCACTTTAATGAGTTTGATACTTAAATGTCTCTAGGCTGATGTATTATTAAACAGGGCATTGATAGTATAAACAGACTAGCACGTAATAGATGTCTTATGTCTTTAAGGGCAGTGATAGATCTCGTCTATCGAAGTGTAGAGACACTTGGACTGTACGTGGACGTGTATTAGAGAATGCGTACGTTAGACTGACCCACTTACACGGATAAGTGTCACACTATGTGGCGGTTGTGTAATTATCCTTAAGACCGGAGTCTTCATGGCATCACGGTGTGGATTGTCATGCTTTGACACTATTGAGGTTCCCCTAGCCACGGGGCGATCATGCGGTAGTGATTGGGTATGATCCTGAAGCATGCGGAGTATACATGATTGGTCGTCCGGGAATCGCGTATCCTATGTTGGGGATCGAATATCCGAAATGGCCTTCTTATAAGGAATGTCTTACTCTCGTGAATCTTTGCAAAGTGGAGTAAACGAGTTACTTCGAGAGA
Organism: Gentiana straminea; assembly: GCA_036785695.1. NCBI lineage: Eukaryota > Viridiplantae > Streptophyta > Magnoliopsida > Gentianales > Gentianaceae > Gentiana > Gentiana straminea. Next base: position 708,578 of record JAVUPR010000119.1, on the reverse strand, counting down.
GCATGATATCCAGATTATAAGATTCGGTCGTTAATGTTTGACACTCGACGTACGACCGTATGGATATTATTACAGCGATAGGATTGTAAGTTACACGGTAACTATTTCACATGAAAGGTAGTAGTCATTGCATTTGACTCTTCCGATGATTGGGGGTCACGGTGTGTTGCTAGACGCTATCCCGTGATCGTTAGGCATGAAGGGCATTTTCGTAATTTGCACTTTGTGTCTACGGCCAACATATTAGGAAGCCTATCGGGTCACACACATAAGAACATCTAGCCGGATTAAAATGTGGTTATAGATGATAACCAAATGAGGAAAGTTTATCTCGAGACTATAAGGGTTATAGTGGTAAATTAATATGGTGGTATTCATTTATTATGAATAAATTAAATACAAGATATTAATTGAGTTGATTAATTAAATACACTTATATTGATAAGTGGCGCCACATATGTGTATAAGTGATACACTTGGATTGTGCAATTTAATTAATGGTATTACCTATTATTAATATTAGATATTAATAAATAAAATAAACTAGATATATTGTGCATATATGCGTGTGTGGTGTGTATATGTGATGCGCATTACTAAGTGTAGTATGTATATATAATATATATAGAGATTTATGCATATAATATATATATATATATATATATATATATATATATATATATATATATATATATATATATATATATATATATATATATATATATATATATATATATGTGAATATACATATGTGCAAATTGATTTATGGAAATAAAATAAAGATAGTCAATATTAGATATTGACAATATGTTGGAAATATTCAATATAAGATATTGACAATATCCTAGATTTATTTGATATAAGATATTATAATAAATGAGATAAATCAATCAATTATATTTTCCTTATTTTATTGGGAAAAGGTTTTCTTCTCCTCCACACCTAGATGGGGCGCCCCCTACACTATAAATAAGAGGTGAGTGTCAAGCTCTTTTGTACAACACAATTCCAAGAACTAATAGTTCTTGTGTAAAATAGAGAGCATCCTATGGAGAGTTGGAGAGAGGGGAAAAGGGCTGGTCTAGCAACCGGAGTTTTCCAATTGCAATCCATGATGGGATTCCGGCGGGCTGTTCGTGTGGACTAGCGGTAGAGGCCGAACACTTAGGCGGCTCTATCCAGAACTACTCTCCTTAGACGGTCAAAGCGTCGATCTTTTAGATCAACCAAGGTAACCACCGTCTACTAACTCGTTTGTTTATTGCTTAAACGAAGTCGATCTTGGGTCGATAGGAAATAAATTTTTGAATTCCGTTGTGTTCCTGCGTAGATTTCCTAACAGTGGTATCAGAGCGTGCTTCGAGCTTAAGCAATAAGCATGTAATTGTGCGTAGTTAATTTTATCGTTTAAATCACATAATTAAAAGATGAAAGATTTTTTATTTGAAAAATTGATACACGGAAAAAAAAAAAAAAAAACCGAGATCTGGTGGTGCTCGGCCGACTGGCGGCGGCGGCGGCAGGGCAGCCTGCTGCCGGCAGTCGGCCGGTCAATGCTGGCGGATCTCCAAATTTTTGTTTTGTGTATTTTGTGATTCAATATGGTTCATAGTAGTGATTAAAATCTCCTTTGTTTAGTTGTGTCATGTGGCTAACCAATGGTTCAAATAGTTTGGGCCATTGGGATGCCACATGGCATTAAAATAATAATGGCTTTTCCAAATTTTATTTGGAATAGACCTAGGCCTAGGCCACTTCCAAAATTTTGATTTTAGAAAGTGGCCAGGCCTAAACCAAAATTAATTGGCCTTTCCAAATATTTGATTTGGAATAGGCCTATGCCCTTTTTCAAATATTTGATTTGTAAAAGGCCTAGGCCTAGGCCACTTCCAAAATTTTGATTTTGGAAAGTGGCCAGGCCTAAGCCAAATTTCGTTTAGGAAACCAAAGGCATCCCTTTTGATTACGAATCAAAATGAAAGAAACAAAAGAGAAATAATTTAAATTTTGATTTATTTTTGAATAATTCTAATTAATTAAAATTAAAATTAAAATCATTTAAAATTAATCGTTAATTTTATTTCGATTAAATCATTTAATTAATTAAATGTTAATTAGTTAATTGATTGGATAAAATTATTTAATAGATTAAATGTTAATTGATTAATTAAGACGCAAGTAGTTAAATTTTAATTTTATCTTTTTCATAATATTTATTGTATGGATTAGATATAGTAGATATAATATGATTATATGGACCCCGATTGATCATGGACTCGACCGATAGGATAGATGTGAATGATTTGATTTTCTGTTGGTTTAAAAATTGTCCTAGGCCGTTATGAAGAACGTGACCTAGTTTATTTTCTGCATTTATCCCATTCCCGTTGGCTTCCCCCCGTGTGCGGCGGGTGTATTTATTTTATTCGATAGAATTAAATGTAACAAGAATGGAGCAGAAGATGGAGACCAAAGAAAGACGAAAATAAAGATCCCATTGGAGAATGGAGCATTAAAGGCGGTTGCAGCTACCGTTAGATTGTGACCCGCGGTTTCGTCAGTTTGTATTCGAAACCGCACCTAGGAAAAGTCCATGATCATACCGGTTACTTTACGCATTTATTTATTTTGTGCTTGTATTTATTTTATATGATACAATAGATGCATGACTATGCACGATCTAGATAAATGTGTAGGATGTATGTTTATAGAGATAGACATATTTATGATGAGACCATAATTAAAATTAATTAAGTGAATTAATTTACATAAATACTTCCACCTCAAAAGAATCAAGTTGAAATCGCCTCCCCATATTCAAATGACGGTGAACAGCCCTTGTTCGGATCCAACTCATCAGCCAAAGCAGGGGGTTGACCTACCTCGGGTATATCGTCATTATCGAGATATGATCGTATGAGATCTCATGAATATTGGGGTTATGACTTGACTAAGAATTCTCTCGGCCACCAGCCAAAGCGGGGTCGTTTGGATTTTAGAGGCAAGGGTTTGACTACTTCATAAGATGAAAATTGTCAAAGAGTTGACTAGTCAAACAACAAGAGTCGTATAAGATACGATTGACAAAGGGTTGTTGTCTACCTATTAGACTATTTTCGGCCCACCAGCCAAAGCGGGGGTCGCGGTGGTTTAGTGGGATCTTGTCCACTAAAGAAATTAATAATTCTTGAAAGTCAATTGGAAGTAGTTGAATAGTGGGAGCAAAATCATAAACCAAAAGACCAATTTTGATTTTGCGTGTATAAACAACAACAATCTTTTATTTTCATTTTTATGTTGTAGTTTTAGCAAACTTTATATTTATGTTTTATTCTCGATTAGTAAAACCAAATTATGACTGTTAATTTTGAGAAACGTTCTCAAATATGGTTAAGTAATTTTAATCCTTTTAAAATAAGCAATGACATGAGCAATCCCGTTATAGTAGTTAGAGACAAGGAGACTACATATTTGATGGAGTACTCCAAGACTTTAATTATTAATGAAAGCGGAAGCTCATGATATGATTAAATCATTTGAAATAAGTTTCAACGAATTAGTCATATATTGGATACGATCCAAGATGATCATTCAGTCATACAATGACAATTAATTCAAACGTTGGATAAGAATGACCACGTCTAATTTTGGAAAGGTTGTTTACAAAATTGTAAGATTTAAGTATCGACTTGATTATATCATTGCTTAAAGGTTAATTAAATAGTCAATATTTTGAATACGATTCAAAAGGTTAAATAAACTATTTAATAAACTTTAGATTTTCTTTATGAAAGGAAATTAAGGACATGGCTCTTGTGATCTTTCTTAAGTCTTATGAAGACTACAATAAGAAACATTTTTCAAGTGCTTAAAGGATTGAAGGAAAAGATAGGGCATGTGCTTAAATAGAGAGCTTATCGAAGTCTCTGTTCTAAGCAAGTATGTTGAGATAAATCTATCTAAGTTCAAGTCAACTCTTAGATATATGATATCTTACGAGTGTGATTAAATTAGAAAGGTTAAATCCATATATGGAAGGTGAAGCAAACATTGTGACACTTACCATATTCGGGATCTAGTAGACTGATAAGGGAACTAAATAAATGTTATCATGTTCCGGTTCTTATGAAGAACATACTTTCAATTAGTTGTTAGGATTTATTAGACATATTCAATTGTAAAGAATAAATGTTATTCCGATAAAGTTGGAAGGTCACTGAATCTAACATACTAGATTGATGTCACTATATAGTTGATATATGTGATGAGATCTCAACTAAATATTTGTGTGGCTGTTATCCTTAATATTTGTGGTTGTTCTAGACATAGTCTCTCTGGAAGGGAAGCGTGTAATCAAACGTCATTCTGATGATGCTGAACCATATGATTATGAATCATGTGGGTTATACGTATCTTATCCAAAGAGGACTAAAATACCCTTTTAAGAAAAGGTTATGAAACCTAGAAGATTGACTAAAGACTAAACATATTGATGTTTGTTGGCTTGTGACAATTTATACCATAAACAATTGTTTGTTTCTCTCTTGGACTATTTTTAGAAATAGTTGAATGTACTTATTGAAGTACGACAATTCGGAAAGCCCGAAAAGTTCGATCTAGTACGAATATGAGATTGATGAGCTACTTAGGAATTATTCTTCAATTGGATTGAAGTAATTAATACCTGAATGGTGTTTCAGAAGTCGTCTGAAAAGGAATAAGATTCTCCTTTGAAGGATACCATATTTGTGATACGCAATTAGATTGTGTTCCCAGAATGAAAGCAACACTTTATATGATAAAGATGTGACGCAAGCTATGCGAAGTATCCCTTACCCGTTTCGGGATAGTGCCCTTATACTTAACCGAGTTCCAAAGAATAAAGGTTGAATAAATTCCATATTAGACATGGAAGAGGATAATGTCGAATCTATCTTAACCGATGATTTGAAGTTGTCGTAGGCAGAGTCAGAAATGCTTAGAGCCTAGTACGACATATGCAACTTTGTGGAATATCTTAGTTAGCACGCTAGGATAATATTTACTTGTCCGTGGAGCAAAATGTTTGTCTCCAAACATGCTGTCTTCTAAAGGAAGTGTTTCTTCAAAAAGAAACAGTAGGAGTGAATCAGATCTCAAAAGAGTTTGAGAACCACAAAGACACATTCAACCATTGGAACATGAGCAGACGCCGCATAGCGATGAGGTGTAGAACACTGCTCAGTGCACACAAAAGTTTTGTAAGTCAGTGGATAACCTCAAGCCTGAAAAGGCTACTGGTATGTTCATCTTGAAGAATGAATATCTCACGACTTATGAAAGAATGTTTAAAAGGCAGGTTTGAGAGATATGGCCAGGAGCCATAACATCTGAATTAGATTCCATCAGTGACAACCAGGTTATGAACCTAGTCTGTCTTACCTAGAGGGAATGTCCCTGTAAGGCTGAGCCCAGTTATATTCAGACTATGCTTGTTATAACTTCGTATCATGACTATATGATAGTGTTGAAGACGTTGGGCAAACAGCTCAATGTTCATAGACGATAACATGATATGTGAGCCCACGAGATCTATTTATGGACTCAAACAAGTTTCTCTAGACGATTTCTTTGTTTGACAATCAAAGGAGTTTGACTTAGTCAAAAGAAGGATACGCCCATGTGCAAGATGGATAGTGGGAGTGTGTTACGATTTTTCAGTAAGGCATTGGATATCTCTCTCGAGAATTATCACCCCATGTCACAGTCAATTAATATTTGGTAGTTCAAGGTCTTTACGAAAGCACTTGGATTAGCAGTTCTTATTTTAGAAATAGGAATCTATAGTGATAGATTTAACTGCTGTTAAATTATAGTTTACCAATATAGATGTGATGCTAAATGAGTTAAGCATAGATCGCGACAGGGGATACTGCTAGCCGGTGTTCTCAAGATCTATCTATGCTAGGACGTTCGTCCTAAAGATAAGGTGAAAGATGATGATTATGGAAGGTCTCCTTCGCTACTGCGATAGAAACCATCATAAAGGTAATGCCGGATGTTCATAGTCCATGAATAGTCATGAGCAAGTATGAAAGTAAATCTGGTGAATGTCGAGAATATCCTTAAACAAGTTAAGGAAAGTTTCCTAGTTTATTGAAACTTGGAATTAAATAAACGTAGATATACAGACATATATCCTGAGTCTTATGAAGGCGAGTGGGAGCTACTGTCTGGGTTTGCAATCATCTTGATTAAGTGATACAGTGAGCTGGAAATGTTCTAGCATATGGGTCACTGTAAATTCTACAACTAGGCCAAAACACAGTAGTGCCTTAGAGGCGCAGCGGGAGCAGTACATGGATCTAGAAGGTTCATTCCTAAAACCTTGTACAGTTCTTCCACCTCTTTTATATAGTTGATATAGTAAGTGGATTTGTTGCTTGAAGCAAGGACCAGGGTCTCGTCAGAGATTCGTGTGTGTGTTGAGGCGGTTCCTTTGACTTGATCATATGGAGCGTGATATGAAGATAGTCTGAGTCCCCACGGATAGCGATCCGTTTATGGCTAGGGCTGGTTGCGAGTATTGCATGAGATTCTTGTGTTTCAACTTGGTCTTGTGTGTGCGAGTGATTCGTTTTAGGCCAAGTGGGAGATTGTTGGAATAGTGTCCTAAACCCAATCGGGTTGGACCAGATCCGACCGGGTCGGATCATTTCTACTATTTCTTTATGTTTATACATTTATTAAATGGCTTTTTTGTTTATATGATAACGTCCTTAGTATTAAACTGTGATAGAGAAACCATGATAGGTGATTATGGTTGATGAGATCTCTAATCACTTTAATGAGTTTGATACTTAAATGTCTCTAGGCTGATGTACAATTAAACAGGGCATTGATAGTATAAACAGACTAGCACGTATTATATGTCTTCTATCTTTAAGGGCAGGGATAGATCTCATCTATCGAAGTGTAGAGACACTTGGACTGTACGTGGACGTGTATTAGAGAATGCGTACGTTAGGGATCGACCCACTTACACGGATAAGTGTCACACTATGTGGCGGTTGTGTAATTATCCTTAAGACCGGAGTCTTCATGGCATCACGGTGTGGATTGTCATGCTTTGACACTATTGAGGTTTCCCCTAGCCACGGGGCGATCATGCGGTAGTGATTGGGTATGATACTGAAGCATGCGGAGTATACATGATTGGTCGTCCGGGAATCGCGTATCCTATGTTGGGGATCGAATATCCGAAATGGCCTTCTTATAAGGAATGTCTTACTCTCGTGAATCTTTGCAAAGTGGGAGTAAACGAGTTACTTTGAGAGAGCATGATATCCAGATTATAAGATTCGGTCGTTAATGTTTGACACTCGACGTACGACCGTATGGATATTATTATAGCGATAGGATTGTAAGTTACACGGTAACTGTTTCACATGAAAGGTAGTAGTCATTGCATTTGACTCTTCCGATGTTTGGGGGTCACGGTGTGTTGCTAGACGCTATCCCGTGATCGTTAGGCATGAAGGGCATTTTCGTAATTTGCTCTTTGTGTCTACGGCCAACATATTCGGAAGCCTATCGGGTCACACACATAAGAACATCTAGCCGGATTAAAATGTGATTATAGATGATAACCAAATAAGGAAAGTTTATCTCGAGACTATAAGGGTTATAGTGGTAAATTAATATGGTGGTATTTATTTATTATGAATAAATTAAATACAAGATATTAATTGAGTTGATTAATTAAATACACTTATATTGATAAGTGGCGCCACATATGTGTATAAGTGATACACTTGGATTGTGCAATTTAATTAATGATATTACCTATTATTAATATTAGATATTAATAAATAAAATAAACTAGATATATTGTGCATATATGCGTGTGTGGTGTGCATATGTGATGCGCATTACTAAGTGTAGTATGTATATATAATATATATAGAGATTTATGCATATAATATATATATGTGATATATACACATGTGTAAATTGATTTATGGTAATAAAATACAGATAGTCAATATTAGATATTGACAATATCTTGGAAATATTCAATATAAGATATTGACAATATCCTAGATTTATTTGATATAAGATATTATAAAAAATGAGATAAACCAATCAATTATATTTTCCTTATTTTATTGGGAAAAGGTTTTCTTCTCCTCCACACCTAGATGGGGCGCCCCCTACACTATAAATAAGAGGTGGGTGTCAAGCTCTTTTGTACAACACAATTCCAAGAACTAATAGTTCTTGTGTAAAATAGAGAGCATCCTATGGAGAGTTGGAGAGAGGGGAAAAGGGCTGGTCTAGCAACCGGAGTTTTCCAATAGCAATCCATGATGGGATTCCGGCGGGCTGTTCGTGTGGACTAGCGGTAGAGGCCGAACACTTTGGCGGCTCTATGCAGAACTACTCTCCTTAGACGGTCAAAGCGTCGATCTTTTAGATCAACCAAGGTAACCACCGTCTACTAACTCGTTTGTTTATTGCTTAAACGAAGTCGATCTTGGGTCGATAGGAAATAAAATTTTGAATTCCGCTGTGTTCCCGCGTAGATTTCCTAACATCTACTGAAGACAGTGAAGCTTCTTTAGGGTGTGAAAGACTGTTGTTTGTGGTGGAGCTGGTGAAGAGGCAATTCTACCCTTCAAGGACCAGTGGAAGACTTTGGAGCAAAGAATCCTACCGTTCCAAGTGTTCAGTTGTGAAGCCAAAGTTATTGGTGAAGGACAAGCAACATAGGAATCTTTGTAACAGCTACATCAAAGATCTCTAGTGATTTACCTCCAACATCACAGGAGAAGAGTGGACTGACATGATTACACCACCTGGAACCACTATAAAATCTGCCTACTTACTTTCTGCACTTACATTCTGCATTTCGTTTATTATACACATCAACCTACTGAATTTAGGAACTGAAATCACATACATACACTACTGAGTATCTAATACTTAGTATCATATTTTACAACAAGTAATAAGGCTTAATTTTTTATATAATTCCGCTGCACAAAGTCAGTAAGTTCAATAGTCAGCAGACTACTGAACGTTAGCAGACAACTGAGGTATCAACAGGCTGCTGAAGTTGCTTTGAGTTTGTTAACTCCAAAAGTTTTAAGTGTTAAGTTTATTCACTCCCCCTCTAAACTTAACCAAAGCCTTTTCAAGGGACCAACAATTGGTATCGGAGCAGTGCTTATGTTCTGAAGTAATCCTACTTGTTGTGCTTGTGAAAATACTTTGAAAACTTTTTCAAGTTACTGATTTTCAAAGCTTTGCGTCATGGATAACAACCGGTATGCTAGAACTATGCTGATGTGTTCTTTAGATAGATTTGATGAGTATAAACGTTGAATGTAGGCTTATCTAGCTGCAACACATGATGAAATGATGGATGTGATGACAGATGGACCACTGGAGATCACCAAGTCAGTAACTGGTGAAGAGACACGGTACATTCCAAAGCCAAAAAGGGAATGGAATGCTGAAGATAGAAAGAGAGCAAATCTTAACAATATTTCTATTGATATCATTTACAGAACTCTGGATAGCAATATGTATATGAAGGTGAAAGATTGCAAAACTGCAAAGGAACTTTGGGACAAGATTCAGTAAATCTGTGAAGGCACTGATGCTATCAAGAAGAACAAAATCAGTGCGGCCAAAAAGAGGTTTCAAAAGTTCAAAATGCTACCAAATGATACCATTGAGCAAATGGAATCAAGATTCAATGCAATCCTGGATGAACTTACCCTACTGAGTGTAAGTTATTCAAAAGAAGAAATCAACTCAAAAATCTTGGAAGAATTACCTGACAAAGAAGTTTGGGAGATGAAAGTCACTGCCATAGAAGAAATGAGGAAGTTACATGAAGAGGATACCTTCAAATTATTCTCAGATCTTAAAGCTTATGAATTCAGCAAGAGATTGGTTCCTACCACTGAAAAGGAAGAACCAAAAACAACTGCATTGGCTGCCAAACATCAAGAAGAAACTTCAGGAGCTCAAGATGATCTGCTGGATGAGATGCAAGAGAAGATTGCCCTACTGAGCAAGAAAATCAGGATGATGAAATCTGGAAAGGGTTCTCAAGGAATTTCACTAAGAAATTCAGTGAAAAGAAGAAGGATGATTCCAGAAAAGACAATGATTACTTGTACTTTCAATGCAAGTAACCAGGACACTTCAAACCTGACTGTCCTGAGTTAAAACAAAGTAAAGAACATGATTATCTTTGCTTCAACTGCAAAAAGCCTGGACATATCAGACCTAATTGTCTAGACCTAATGAAGACCAAGAGTCAACAAAGAAGACATGGCAAGGAGGCTATGGTTGCTGAAGATGAATCAGGTTATGAAGTGGAATCAGAAAAAGGAAATGAATCTTATGACACAGCTCTTGTTGCTGATATGGATGATTATGCCTTGATGGCAAATATGGATGAGACAGAGGAGGTATAAAATTCTGTATCTATCAATACTCCTGCTGGAAGTGATTATGAATCTACTTGTGGTTGTTGGTCCCAGAGAAGGTGAAACTATAGTCAGAGGTGGGGTGAATGACTATAGTGGAGTTTCAAAACTTTTCTTTTATATATAAGCTTTTGGGCAGCGGATAAGTCCCTTCTTACTATGTTGTTTTCAAATCAGTTTAGACAATCACAGATATAAGTTATGATGTAGGCAAATTAAATAAATGCAATAAAGTAAATTGCAGAAATTAAATTGACACAAGGCTTATAGTGGTTCAGGGTGGTGTAATCCCTTAATCCACTCTTCTCCTGTGATGATCGGAGGAATTCACTATCGTTTTCACAGATACAATAGTATGATTGTCCTTGGCTTCCCAAGCTTCACAATCTACAAGACTATCACTCCTTGACTGCAACAGCTTCAGTGATTCAGTCTTCCTTGCTGCTCCTTGAGATCAAAATCCTTCAACAGCTATCACAGATTCAAATCCTTCTCAGATTATCTCTGATTCAGTTGCTTCAGTTGGATGTGAATGTGATTCACACACTTGATTGATCAATCTCAGCACTAAGTATGACTTTGTAGTTCTGATATCTGAGTTGATCACTAAATGTTTCCTTGTAAGTTCAGAGAGAAGGCTTTTCAAATTGACAGAGTTTTCACTTGATTTTTTTCTTTTCTTTTTTTCTTATTTTTCTTTGTCTGTCAATGCCTTCTATTTATAGCCTTGAATAATCTTGTTTTTGAATTTCCGTCCGTTGGCTATATTAGTGAGGGAATAATCCTTGATTTTATTCCTGATTCCCCCTTAATTGCATTCTCCTTGATTTCAGAGATTGGATTCTTTCTTCAAACGTATAGCAGAAAATCTGTCATTGATTGATCCTTTATTGATTGTGCATTTAATGCATGATCTTCTGAATCTTCAACGTATATTAAATCGATCTCGTAAGTGTTACTTCGCGTTTTTAGAACGGTCGAGTGATCCTTCGACTTAGCCGTTTTAGCTTTTCCTTCACCGTTTCGTCTTCACTCGGCCGAAAGTGAGTCTCGCTTTGCCGATTCACCGTCTTCTTCTTTGTTTCGTTTGAGGAGAATCTTTGTATTTCACCGATCTTTGATTGGGGTGAGATCGGTGTACATCCATATTCGAATATTAATGTGCATCGCTTGTAGTATAACTTAGACTTGTCCAAGGTCATCACGACTTCCTTGGTTACAAGTTAGACCTTTAATGTCAGCATTGCTTCTCTGCTGGTGCTTGGCTGGCTTCACTTTGCCGAATACCTGATTTTTGCTTTGCCGTCCTACAAACTAGTACAATACTTGTCTGACTCAACCTATACAACATGTCAGACTCTGAGTAAAGACTTATACAGAGAATTCTAACTTATTTCAGGCTTGCTATAACAGTTAGTATGGCCATCATCAAAACATAATAAAATGTTCCTAACAATTTCCCCCTTTTTGATGATGCCAAAAACTCTCGTAAGTCTGAACATAAGTAATCAAAAAAATTTATAACAACAGAACACAAATTCAGCAATTTTATTCATCCATCGTAGGGCAATAAGTTCTAAAACTTTATTCAAATGTTACAAACTACATTTTGCTTAATTCAGCCTTGTACCTCTTGAACTTTGTAGTCCGAACCTCTTCAATGTCTTTCCAATCAATTTCTGGAAACTTCCACTTCCAGTAAGCCAAAGCTGTGTATTCAGATACACCCTGAAAAACTCTTTTTGCAAAAAGTCTGTTGAAATCAGGCATGGTCTCATTTTCCTTAGGTTCTCCAAAATATTTTTCATGTCTTTCCCTAGCCTCAGCAATATGTGAATCTGCAAACTTGAGGCTTTTGTAGAGACTCCACTGCTCCTGTTTCTCCATTCTTCCCATAGGATCGAAGAATTTTGCCATATATTTGAATTCTTCTTGTTGTTCACCGCGGTGTCTTCCGGTCCTTTTGCGGATAGTGGTATGGCCGAGCTTGGTTTGTTGTTGGTTTGTTTGAGAAGTGCAAAATCTCTTTTGACTTCATTGTAGAGTTTGGCCATATCGCTTCTCATCCTTTCATCCCGATAGCTTAGCCAATCAGCCCAAGCTTCATCTTGTGAGGAGTGAGGATACGATCCTTCCCGTACTCGAAAAATTCTCTTACATGGTCCAAGACATCCGCATCATATTCTCGCTTTGCTTTGGTGACCGGTGTAAGTTCTGTGATCCCCGCATATCCGGAGCACTCTTCGCCTCTGCCGGTGTTTCCTTTGGTGCTTTGAGTCCGTGTTGACTAGTCGATCCTCTTTGCGACTAGATCCGGGCCTTTCTTTGTCCGCGCATCTGTCTCTATCATCATTTCTTCTTTGCATAGGATGAGGAAATCCAATGCAGGGTTCTTTTAGGGCCTTTTCTCTTTCTTCTCTGACCCTTCTTTGTTGTTCTTCTGCTTCATTTCTGATCCTTATTTCTCTGTCTCTTGCTCTCAATTTTTCTTCAGTGAAATTTGGGGGTCTGATTGTTGATCCTTCAAGTTCAGGCTTATCCCGATTTTCCTCCTTTTTGGCAGCATCATCCCTTTGCTGGAGTAAGATGCTGTTTGTGGCCTCTGTCGTGCCAATCAGAGAGTCAAGTTTTGATTCAATAGATGTGAATCTTCTGTTATGATCATTTAGTTTCTCATTCACACTGTGAAGTCTAGAACCAAAAGCCACTGCCAGTGATTCATTTTCTTGGGAAATATGTTGTCTTAGACCTGCAAGATTGTTAGTGATATTGATGTTAAGCTGCGTCATCAGATTTCCCTGTTGTTGAACCACAATGTTTTGTGCATCAATGTACTCTGCGATGGCCTGAAACTTGTGTTCAATGGAGGAGCTTTTGTCATTAAATGCTAAAGTCATGGATCTGAGATACAAGGCTTGCTGCTCCAATTCTTCAGCCAACAAATCTACTGCTTTCTCAAAGGTTTCATCTGTAATGCCAGGGGGCAGCTGAGAGATTTTGTCCCGTTTGTCGGCTGGCTCTTGATCTGTTTGCTGGCCCTTATCTTGAGGTTGTGTAACATCTGCTTCGATTTCCAAATCATCAAGAACTTGGGTAGATGTGTATGCTGGAGTGGTTTGAGCTGCTGTTCCCCCTATCTCTGTGCCGGGGGTTGCCTTGACTGGTGTGGCAGCAGCTGAACCAGTGTCCACAATGTTTGTGTTGTCAGCTGGAACATTCACAGACAGCGGTGGAGTGGCTATCTTTGCTGGAGTTGTGGACTTGTTAGATGCTTGTGGTCTTAAAAATGCACGGAGAAGAGTAGTGTCATCAATCGCATCTGGTGCAGGAGCATCCTCTTCTCTGTCTTTGTCAAGATCATCATTAGGATGATCATAACCATCATTGTCATCATCACCATCATCATGATCATCTCCACCATCGTCCGAGTCATCACTCTGTCTTCCAGAGGTCTGGGACAGCTTTGCCTTGGCTTCATCAACCAAGTCCCATAGAGGTGATTCATCTAGTACACCTACCGGAGTCGTGATTCCCAGAAAATCAAATAGCCAAGCTTCTTCAGCTAGCATGCGGTCTGAGTTTTGAAGCTGTTGTCTGGAATCGCCTTCCTTCCACTCAAGATATTCTACAATTCGATCATCTATATCGTTTGTAGAAAATTGTACAGCTTCTTCTGGAGATTCCTCATCCTCTTCAGTGTTATCTTCATTAGGATGATGTTCATCCTCACTGATATTTTCTTCTTCTTGCTGTTCTGCCTCAGTGTCAGAATCCTCTTCATCTTCTTCTTCATCAATCAATTTCCCAAAGTCTGTCTTTTCCAGACTTCGCCGAACCTTTTGTTTCTTTCTTTGACTAGTGGTGTTGTGTGTGGATTTCTTCCTCTTTCCTTCTCCTGCCTTCTTTTGTTGTTTAACATAAGTGAACATGACTTTGGATTCATGCAGTTTGTGGAGTTGTACAGTGGGGACTTTGAGACATTGCAACAGATAGTGCAACTGTATCCCATATGACTTTTTCACCCAGAATTGTCCTTTCTTTGTCTTTCCCTCTTTTATCCCCTTTTCGCCTGCTTTTACTTCACCTTGGATTTGCTCTTTGATTCTCAAAAAGAAGTATTTTGCCCAATTAAATTGTAGCTTGTTATAGATGATTCCCATTAGCCGCATTCTAATTTCTGTCATAGCATTATTTGCTCCCAACTTTCCTTCAATGGTTTTGCCAATTAGGGCACTAAACTCATTGAACGGTTTCTTCAACGCAGATCGAAGACAATTGACTTTTGTGGATCCTGGGTTTGCCATTTTGGCAATGGTTGCCCGGAAATCGTCTAAGTCTTGTGGTACCAATGTCAACTTTCGCTTGACCTTTATTGGAAAGTTTAAGATGTTTTCGAATTACCTTTGCTGTAATCACCACTTCTTTACCATTGACGGATGCAACAATCATGTCTTCTTCGAACTTGTCACCTTCTTCAGCAAGGGGTCCAGAGACGTATTTTGCAGATTTCCAGAAGGAGATGAGGCTTTCATAGCAAACCTCAGTTATGGGTGGATTGAGAAAGGTTGATAATTTTAGGTGTTCGCAACCTGCTGCCAATCGTTTGGCATTCTCATCATTTCCGCACAGTTTCAGGTAGTGTTCTGCTTGAAAGAATGAGCCAGTGGCAATCGATTTTTCATACCCAGCTTGGGTGTTTGAGAAGATGATGCCATTCTTGAAAAGGAGAGGAGGTTTGAAAATGAATGTTTGCAATAGAGAGAAACAAGAGTAGGGTTTGTAATTTGCAAGAGAGTGTAAAGATTTCTAAAAATCTCTAAGTCTTGTTTATATAGTGTGATTTGGGTAGTGTGAACGTGGTTTGAATATGGAAGGATTTTGTGACATAATGGCGTGATTTTGTGTATGTGAATTGTGATATTCGAGCGTAATGGGGGAGTGGTTTGAGGTAAGTAATGATAGAGCCCGGGAATCGAGGAGTTTATAATTCAAAAAATAATATAATTACCTCCATGATCATAAGTTGATCTCCACGTGTGTAATCTTTCACAGAATAATCCTTCATAATTTCCTTATTCTCCACGTGTAATCAGAATTGATTTTGTTCACACTTTTAATTTATCCAAGTCTTTATTTCGGTGAAGTGCCTTGGCTGGTTACTTAGCCGATCCAATGAGTTCTTCACCGTGTTGCTAGCTCCATTTAACTGTTCCTAACAATCAGTTAAGTTACCTTCGCTGGATACCAGTGCCTTACCTGCTACATCTTCTGTAACGGCAAAGGTTGTACCAGTTGAAGAAGTCACTTAGCCGATTACTCCAGTTAGTCGCTATTTGATATTTATTCAATTTCTATCATTCCTAACTCAGTTCTCAACATACTAAATCTTTCACAACTGAGTGGTTTAGTGAAGATGTCAGCCAATTGATCTTCAGTGGGTATGTGTTTTAGGATGACATCCCCTTTTTCAACATGGTCTCTGATGAAATGATGTCTTACATCAATCTGCTTTGTTCTTGAATGCAATACTGGATTTTCAGTAATAGATATTGCACTTGTGTTATCACACATGATTGGAATTGTTTTCTCTTCCACTCCATAGTCCCTTAGCTATTGTCTAATCCAAAGTACTTGTGCACAACAGCTACCTGCTGCTTATATTCTGCTTCAGCTGTTGATGTAGATATGGAGTTTTGCTTTTTGCTGAACCAAGAGACTAGTCTCGGTTCCTAGCATTTGACATGTTCCAGAGGTGCTTTTTCTATCTATTTTGCATCCAGCATAGTCAGAGTCTGAATATGATATCAATTTAAATCCTCCATCTTTTGGATACCAAATTCCAACATTTATTGTGTTTTTCAAGTATTTGATTATCCTTTTAGCTGCTAGAAGATGTGATTCTTTTGGTTGAGCTTGAAATCTTGCACACACTCCTACTGCAAATGCTATATCAGGTCTGATTGCAGTTAAGTATAATAAGGATCCAACGATTCCTCTATACATTTTCTGATCAACATCCTTTCCTGCTTCATCTTTTCCAAGTGTGACTCTGGCACACATTGGTGTGTCTGCTGTGCCACTTGTATTCATCCCATACTTATGTATCAAATCTCTTGTGTACTTGGCTTGACTAATGAAAATGCCATCCTTCATTTGCTTTACTTGAAGGCCAAGGAAATAGTTTAATTCTCCCATCATGCTCATCTGAAATTTGCTCTTCATCAGGTTTGCAAATTTCTCACAAAGCTTTTCATCCTCTGATCCAAAGATTATATCATCAACATAGATTTGTACTAGCAATGTGCTTTCTCCTTCCTCTAGTTTGAATAGAGTCTTGTCAATAGTTCCCTTGTTGAATCCATTCTTGATCAGAAATTGTGATAGTGTTTCATACCATGCTCTAGGTGCCTGTTTGAGGCCATAGAAGGCCTTCTTGAGTTTGTATACTTTGTCTTCTTTTCCTTTGATTTGAAATCCAGGAGGTTGTTCTACATAAACTTCTTCTTCCAAAAGTCCATTTAGGAATTCACTCTTGACATCCATTTGATAGACTTTGAAGTCTTTGTATGCAGCAAATGCTAGAAAGAGTCTGATTGCTTCCAATCTTGCTACTGGTGCAAATGTTTCATCATAATCTATTCCTTCTGCTTGAGAATATCCTTTTGCAACTAGCCTTGCTTTGTTTCTGACAACAGTTTCTTGCTCATCCATCTTGTTCTTGAATACCCATTTTGCACCAATGATGTTGGCCATAGCTGGTCTGCCAACAAGTTCCCATACTTCATTTCTTTCAAATTCATTTAGTTCTTCTTGCATGGCTGTGATCCAATCTGCATCTTGGATTGCATCATCTATGGTCTTGGGTTCCACTTGTGATAGAAAGCAAGTTATCATGTGCTCCAGTTGTCTTCTCGGTTCTAACTCCTGTGTGAATATCTCCAATAACTTGTTCTTCGTGGATGGTCTCTTAGCCAATTTAGATCTGGTTGAAGTTGTTCTTCACTTGGTGCTTCCATACCTTCATGCTAAGCATGAACTTCAACTTCAGGTGCTTCTTCTGTTGTATTGATATGTGACTCCTCTTGATTTTCAAAATGATGATTCAGGATAGTAGCTGGTATTGTTGCATTTGTATAGATTTTCCTCTGTTCTGCTTTCTCTTCTTGGTCTTGAAGATCTTCACCATTTGTATTTGGTTCATCAAAAACCACATGTATTGATTCTTCAATCACCAATGTTCTTTTATTGAGTACTCGAATGCTTTGCTGGTGTCTGAGTATCCCATGAAGATTGCTTCATCAGCCTTCTCCTCAAAGGTATGCAGCTGGTTCCTGTTTAAGACAAAACATTTTGATCCAAACATATGAAAATATGAGATATTGGGTTTTCTACCATTGCATATTTCATATGGAGTCTTTCCATGATATTTGTTGATGATTGATCTGTTTTGTGTATGACATGCTTGTGTTTGTCGCTTGACCCAAAACCTCTTTGGCGGTGCATGCTTCAAAGAATCATTGTTCTAACTCGCTTCTTTGAGAGTTCTATTTCTTCTTTCTGCTACACCATTTTGTTGTGGAGTTCCTGCTGTAGATAGGTTGTGTAACACTCCATTTTCTTCACAATAGGTTCTGATAATTTCATTTAGAAATTCAGTACCTCTATCTGATCTGATTTTGATAAACTTTAGCTCTTTCTCATTTTCGAGACTTCTCAGCAAATCTGGTAGCTTCTTGAGTGTTTCTTTCTTCTTGTTCATGAAAATGGTCCAGGTGTACTTTGAGAAGTCATCCACCACTACAAGAGTATATTTCTTACCACTCACACTTATTGGTGTGACTGGTCCAAACAGGTCCATGTGTAACAGATGTAGAACTCTTGTTGTAGATTGATAAGGTTTTGACTTGAATGAACTTTTGATCTATTTTCCTTTCTGACATGCATCACATAAACTTTCTTTCTTGAATGTGATCTCTGGCAGGCCTTCAACTAGCTTTCTCTTTGATAGTTTGTTGATTGATCGGGGTCAATCAGGTTATAATATACTTGACCACCATAAACCAATACTAGCAAGAGGACTAGGCCCATCGTAGTATAGCTATAGTGAATCAAGGTCGATCCCACAGGGAACCAATTGTGGGTCATTTCATATATAAACAATTAATTAAACATGTCAAGGACATAGAGGCGGTCTACGACCAACATAAGACAAGAAAGGTAAAGACACGACTCGACACAACGTAATTAACGTAATTAACCTCCCCAATTATAGTCTTTATCATTTGGACCTAGATAATTTATATAATAAACTGAACTTATTAATTGTCAATCCGTTTGTATCTATCTTAGATTGGCTACGGGAGTCATCCTCTTTAACTTGACGTAGCACCGGTAGGTCACTAGATCACTGTGATATTGTTACGTGACTTCGCCTTTTAAGTGCCTCCATCTCATATAACTCACACGCTTACGACTCTAAGGATGCCGATATTAACCGTACACCTCGTCTAGGAAACATTCCTATGGTTAGGCGTACTTCCTAAACGATTACTCAAGCTCTCGTCCAACTAGCAATTACCAAGTTATAGTCTCATGCTAATCTACGACGTACGTATAAGCAGGTGCATGCAATTCCCGAATATAAACCAACCTAGATATTTCTGAACGTCCGTGAAGAGCAATTCATATGCCTACCTAAGAGTTTTATATTGGTATTTCCTTTTTACACGTTTTAATTAAACTAAGCGAGTAACGTAGCCATAGCCATACCTACTGAGATAATAAATTCTATTAAGTTAACCTAACCATAAAGACATGGCTATCTAACGGATAAACAGGGGGCTCGGTCGACCGAACAGGTTGGCTCGATCGACCGAATACAGACACTCGGTCGACCGAATGGTCCTTTCCCCCAGATTGCATCCCTGAATATATATCTCAGTGTTTCATCATACACAACGGATTAAACAGTAATTCGTAAAGCATTCACATAAACTAACATAGATACGCATTAATTAAATCAAGTATATTCATGAATAAATACTAAGTGTATGACGTAGGTTATGGGATCCCGATAGACAAGGAGTCGCCACATCCCAACGTCATAGCCTAGATCTACATCATCTAGCTATGATTAACTAACTCAAACGATAAAGCATAATTGGGAGGGATTAATTACTTAAAAGAAAGAAACAGAAAATAAAGGCTTACATATTGCAGCCCTTAAATTGCTGGAAACCCTCAAATTATTCTACATTGTATCAAAGTTATATTATGAATTGTAAGATTGAAGAAAGAATGAATGGATGATGGGATTCAAGGTATGATTTACAATTTCTCGTAGCTGCTGCTTATATAGAGGTTGTAACCGACCTAGGGAGGATCTAGAAGATATACACGCAAAAATCCCATAAGTGACCGAACCGACATACTCGGTCGACCGAATGATAGGGCTCGGTCGACCGAGCCTTTTTCTGCACGTGTTAAACGTTTCTCTCGTCTATCTTGTTCCCCACTGCACGCTTGTGTGTTGATCTGATTAATCTTTCATTTAATGCTCCGATTTTCTTCCTCTATTATCTTGAGATTTCTCGATTGCGCGATATTTATCTTCCCGATTTATCACGATCTACAAAATCAGCAATTATCGCACAATAAATCGGTCTTTAATAATAAAAATAGCTAAATACCAAATATCATATTAATAATCACTTAACATTAAATAATAAATATAAACAAGTGATTTAATATGAAATATACATTATTAATCTCGATTTAAGGTCAACGTTGATGACTTTTACGGGTATAATTTGACCGTCATCAACTACCCCCCACATAGACTTTGATCGTCCCGAACAAAGCATCAATAAGTCATTCCCCAAGACAACATTTTCTATGGTCAAATCATACTTACACAAGAAACTGAAGTCAACTCATACTAGTCATGCTCATAAGATATCCATTATTCACTACTTACTATGAATCGAAGTGATGTGTGCATGTGCATTGGTTTTATATAAATGTGGCAAGATTAGAGTTTATGCTAACTTCGCAATATCAACCTACCAACCTCAGCATTCATACTTCTTATGCCTCGCAATGGTTAGAGCACTAGAGCAATAAGCAAGAGCGTATCTATAGGGTTTTTGGACTTGGAGACCGAGTACTACTCGAAGCCTCTTAAAGAGTTGAATATTTTCTTTTTTCATATCTTCATATTTTTCAAATACTATCAATCTCAAGGAAGAAAACATTTTAAAGTGTCCCCCTATCTTAGATCAAATATAGCATTGAATATTACCACAAGCGCAAGGCTACTTTGGTAATTTACTACAAGCCCAGTGTTTAACGTTTTGCTAAAACACAGGTACGTCTCAAGCTTATTACTCTGTTTAATGGCTAAAAGATAAGAATACCTCAGCAGATAGATATTGATACTAAGTTCACATAACCAATCATCTATGCAATGTACACATAATTTCTTCAGTTATTATGATTTGCGCTGTATACTCGATTCACAGATTGAGTAATTGAATAATAAATAACTACTTGCAAAAACGGGCATGAATATCCTTAAATTTACTTAACATAAGTATAAAATGATCACGTACTCATGAAACTTGGTTTATTTCCTATGAATTCTTAGCTAGGAACTCACAATTCTAAGGGTACGAGATATATAATATGGTATGTATTCAAATTTTCAATTTTTTTCAAATTTTCTACCGTTTCATTCAAATTTCAATCATAACATATCATAGCTAAGTCTCCTAACCCCCCACTTAAACATGGCATTGTCCTCAATGACAAAAATAAATGAGAATTTAAGAAAAAGACTTAGCTCTGGAAACGGCTCTCAAGTAAAGGAACAATATCGGAGTAAATGTGAGCACGTTGTGGAGAAGCAAGTGAAAACCTGTATAAGCAGACAAACTCCACGAAATCGTCAAATACCATGTCTATGGAAGTTATAAAATAATGTGGCGGTAATTGGGTATGAATACCGAAAAACAGTTTAAGCCACTTTATTTTATACAACCAATGACAAGGGAAACCAAAAAGAAAAATACTAAATAGAAAGAAAAATAAACAAGAAACTAAAGATGGTGGTCTTCATCTACACCTCCACCGCCTAAATATTTGTAAAACCGGGTGGAGAAGACAAAGTTCAAAAAGCATAACCCCATGTGGGAAAACATGAGGTGGACAGGCTCACTATGTATTCAGTCCAGTATAAAAGAGAAACTTGGTAAGGTATAACAGATGCAATGCGACCTATAGGCTAAAGATAAAATTAGATACTTAGCGCAGAAACTTCTCGCTTGCATTGGATATCAACAACTTAGAGAGATGTAACTACTCCTCGAAATTACTAATAACCCAATGTATCACGTAAAAGTCATAACCGTCATCAACAAGGTCGGATCGGTGTGATAGTTCAGAACAAAACTTATCATCTAGAAATGCTGGAATAGACGGAAAAAATGTGAAATTTAAAACTTCCGGTAGAAATATAAGTTGTACTCTGATCGAACCAAAAACTCTTAAAATCTAGCTAGGGTCAGAGCTACACTTACCCCAACTAGGATCATGAAAATCAAAATGATAAAAAATAATCATTAAAGCTTAGCAATATTTCAAATTCGCAACACAAAGGTATTTTGTAAACAAAATGGTGGTTTAGAGTGTGATGGGTTTAGAAAAAAGATACACATAAGGATGGGAAGAAAAGATAAAGGGTGGGTAAGAAATTGTGTTTTTGGGATTGAGAATTGTTTAAAGGATTGGGATTGGGTAGGAGAGTGAAACGGATGGAAAGAAAGAGAGGCGACGAAAGAATGGTTAGAAATGTGAACTTTCGGGGCAGATTGGTGAAAGGATCGAAAAGTTTGAAGGTGAAAAAGTGTAAAAGGAAAGGTAAGGATATTCAGAATCCATCAATTGCACATCACTTTGGATTTTCACTTGGATCACCATTCTAACAGGTTTTAGAAGTTGACCAAAATTGTTCTTGTTCACACCAATCATTCTCTGCTACATTTTCAATAATTCTCAAGTTCTCTTAATGCCTCCATCTTAAGGTGGATTGCTAAAGTTCCTTTTCTTTAGCAATTTCTTGACTCTCCTACGGAACTCTATTTCACGTGGCCTATATTGAGTAAAAAAGTTTTGCACATCCTTAGCCCAATGGCCATCGGAACACGGCAAAATAAAAAACCTCAACATATGTCACGTTACTTTTATTGGACTCAAAGAAAACAAAACCTAAAATCCTAAAAAGAAATCCTAAGGGTTTTAAAGAAGTAGTTCTGAGTTTAAAGTCCTCAGCTCGACTTTCCAAAAGTATCCTTGTCAGTTATCATTCTTGGATCGCCAGACTTTGACCCTTCACGCACTATAAGAGGTGGGCTTGTTGCTTTTGCAGATTAATACCCTTCCCTTGGTTGTGAGACCTAGGAAATGACATTTATCCATATCATTTATCCAAAGCTCTTACCTCGGCTCTCGTTTTAGGAATTAGTGAATTCTAAGAAACTTGGTTAAAATTACGGTTTTGGCCCTGACAATAAGAAACAATGAATCAAAGTACTCCGAATAAGGTCGGTTATGTAGGCAAGCCTATGTCGTCTTATTCGTTGGAACATATGTGACAGTTCAGGCCAATCCGTCAAGATTAAGCCCCGTTTAGCCCGAAGGCTTATCGGCTATGCTAAGTCTTGTTGAACTGATGTAACGTACATCACACGTGGAGGGGAGTCGATTGAGCCGAAGCTCGGTTGAACTCGCCCAGCCATGGTTAGACCATTTCCGAACCCATGTACTAAGATTCTCCAATTTCTAAATTGTCACCCAAAGCGTAATCTCGTTTCTGTTTAAGGTGGGTTCACCGAGAAGCCATGACCATAAAACTCAACGAAAGCAAGATTGTGTTCTCTCAAAACTCCACATCTTCTTTAGATTTTGAATGCTTAAACTACACAATTTGTTGCTCCCATGGCCAGTAGAAGCAATTACATGCATAGGACAATGAGATTTTAACAGAACTATGAGGAACTCTTTTTTCACTGCTTCCTTTCAACGACTACATGTTTTCTTACACCCTCTAGATGAGACAGATATGGGGCAAAACCTTCGACACTGATAAAATTATTCTTACAAACCAACTCCGGGCTAAGATTCATACTAAGGTACATGTATGGGCTAACTTATGCTCAAAAAAAACAAAAGGTAGTAAAACATAAGCAAAAAAAGGTAGTACCTTGCCTTCAACATTGTACCACGAAGAATTTAAGCCTTTAAAATTCTTTTCGGAGCCATCTTGGTGCTTTAAAGGTATTGCTTCCATCTCTTTTCCCATCTTAGATTCGTAGCTCCACATGTTTGCTGGGTTATTTTCTCGGTGCCCGCGAAAAATTACTGACTCAGATTATTGCTTCCCTGGTTTCTTGCAAACGAAGAAAAACAAAACAGACCGTAGACTGATTTTAACATGGTTTCCCATGCTGCTATCAGACCTACGGATTAAACATACGGGGATAAACAGACACACGAAGTCCCAGAAAATAGAACCAGGCTCGTTGGCAACGAGAGGCAGTCTCACTGGGAGCGAAACCAGCTGTTCCAGATTCTGGAATTTTTTACACAGAGCAGACAACCAGAGGGACTCAAAAACAGACTCTAAAACAGAAAACTTGACATGAATAAGAAAATTATTTATATATAAAATTGACCGTTGGTTCCCCGGCAACGGTGCCAAAAACTTGATCGGGGTCAATCAGGTTATAATATACTTGACCACCATAAACCAATACTAGCAAGAGGACTAGCCCATCGTAGTATAGCTATAGTGAATCAAGGTCGATCCCACAGGGAACCAATTGTGGGTCATTTCATATATAAACAATTAATTAAACATGTCAAGGACATAGAGGCGGTCTACGACCAACATAAGACAAGAAATGTAAAGACACGACTCGACACAACGTAATTAACGTAATTAACCTCCCCAATTATAGTCTTTATCGTTTGGACCTAGATAATTTATATAATAAACTGAACTTATTAATTGTCAATCCGTTTGTATCTATCTTAGATTGGCTACGGGAGTCATCCTCTTTAACTTGACGTAGCACCGGTAGGTCACTAGATCACTGTGATATTGTTACGTGACTTCGCCTTTTAAGTGCCTCCATCTCTATAACTCACACGCTTACGACTCTTAGGATGCCGATATTAACCGTACACCTCGTCTAGGCAACATTCCTATGGTTAGGCGTACTTCCTAAACGATTACTCAAGCTCTCGTCCAACTAGCAATTACCAAGTTATAGTCTCATGCTAATCTACGACGTACGTATAAGCAGGTGCATGCAATTCCCGAATATAAACCTACCTAGATATTGCTGAACGTCCGTGAAGAGCAATTCATAAGCCTACCTAAGAGTTTTATATTGGTATTTCCTTTTTACACGTTTTAATTAAACTAAGCGAGTAACGTAGCCATAGCCATACCTGCTGAGATAATAAATTCTATTAAGTTAACCTAACCATAAAGACATGGCTATCTAACGGATAAACAGGGGGCTCGGTCGACCGAACAGGTTGGCTCGATCGACCGAAAACAGACACTCGGTCGACCGAATTGTCCTTTCCCCCAGATTGCATCCCTGAATATATCTCTCAGCGTTTCATCATACACAACGGATTAAACAGTAATTCGTAAAGCATTCATATAAACTAACATAGATACGCATTAATTAAATCAAGTAGATTCATGAATAAATACTAAGTGTATGACGTAGGTTATGGGATCCCCATAGACAAGGAGTCGCCACATCCCAACGTCATAGCCTAGATCTACATCATCTAGCTATGATTAACTAACTCAAACGATAAAGCATAATTGGGAGGGATTAATTACATAAAAGAAAGAAACAGAAAATAAAGGCTTACATATTGCAGCCCTTAAATTGCTGGAAACCCTCAAATTATTCTACATTGTATCAAAGTTATATTATGAATTGTAAGATTGAAGAAAGAATGAATGTATGATGGGATTCAAGGTATGATTTACAATTTCTCGTAGCTGCTGCTTATATAGAGGCTATAACCGACCTAGGGAGGATCTAGAAGATATACACGCAAAAATCCCATAAGTGACCGAACCGACATACTCGGTCGACCGAATGATAGGGCTCGGTCGACCGAGCTTTTTCTTGCACTTGTTAAACGTTTCTCTCGTCTATCTTGTTCCCCACTGCACGCTTGTGTGTTGATCTGATTAATCTTTCATTTAATGCTCCGATTTTCTTCCTTTATTATCTTGATATTTCTCGATTGCGCGATATTTATCTTCCCGATTTATCACGATCTACAAAATCAGCAATTATCGCACAATAAATCGGTCATTAATAATAAAAATAGCTAAATACCAAATATCATATTAATAATCATTTAACATTAAATAATAAATATAAACAAGTGATTTAATATGAAATATACATTATTAATCTCGATTTAAGGTCAATGTTGATGACTTTTACGGGTATAATTTGACCGTCATCATTGATGGTCTTGAAATTCAGGTGATTTAATCTTCTGTGCCAAATCCAACTTGTTGATAGTTTATTCTTGACAAGTAGACATGTTTCCGCCTTGGCTATTCTCCAGTCCACCACATACATGTTGTCTTGTCTTCTACCTACAAGAACTACTGTGTTGGTTTGGCTGTGAATCACTTTGCATCCTTCTTTTTGAAGTACACATTGTAGCCTTTGTCACAGAATTGACTGATGCTCATCAGATTGAAGTTAAGTCCCTTGACATATGCCACATTTTGAATCTTTAGATTGTTCTTGAGTATTATGCCTTCCCCCTTAATTTTGCCAGGGTTTTCTTTGCCTCCAAATGTGACTTTGGGTCCATCAAAAGCTTTGAAGTTTGTGAGCCATTTCTTGTTTTCTGTCATGTGTCTGGAACATCCACTGTCTATGTACCAGACACCCTACAAAACAGATTAATTAAGTTTAGGTACCCAACACTGTTTGGGTCCATACCTGTTAGCAATTATGCCTCCCATACCAAGTGTGTATCCAAAAGGGTCTTTATTTTGGATAATTGAAGTCATCAACTTCATATGTATAAGGCATGGCAGAATAGCTTCTAATGTTTTTACTGAAGATATTCTGATACTTTTCTCCACCTTTTGGTGCATTTACATCCTTCTTCACTTTCCAATATGCGGTGGGAAACCTTTCTTGCTTTATGTGTCTAGGAACAGATTGGTTTTTCTTAACCACATGATGCATTTTATGGAATGGTTTCCTTTTGTATTTTGGAGGTGCAACATTGCAATCATCCTCTGAAGGGTAAAGTCCGCCTTTACCTTTCAGATGGCTATTGTTCTTGATTGACTTGAATGAGGATTTAGTCTGCTGTTTCACTACACTAGGTTTTGACTTCACCGGAACAGGATGTTCTGTTGGAACTATGGTCTGTCCCTTTCTAAATTTTGATCTATTAATGGTCCCGAATTTAGAATTGTGTTGACCATTATTCTTACTTTCATCCTGACTGTTGTAGCCAAGACCAGATCTGGATCCAAACCTTTTTGAGGGTTTGTAAGCTGGTGCAGTGGTTATCTTTACTGGTGAGGAGATTTTCTTAATTGATCTGTTAATAACAGATGTATGATCATCTGCTTTTTGTTGATCATTTAAGTAGGTCTCCTTACTAGTTAATTCAGCTTTTGCTTTATCCAGTTTCTTTCTTTAATCTCTTATTCTCTTTTCTTAGATCCTTGCATTTCTTTTCCAGAATTTCATGATTCTTTTCAATTTCATCAAATTTAGTCATGAGATTTTGGACTAGGTCTGTTGTATCTAATGGGAGACTAAAAGATTGTGCAGTGTTAGATGTGGATGCATTTGATAAGGAACAGGAACTAGATGTTACCTCACTTTCATCTGATTCTTTAGTCATTAAACATAGGCTTGTTTCCTCAGTGTCTGAGCTATCACTTTTATATTCATCCAATTCTTTGGTCATGTGGCATAGACATGCTTTTTCATTTTCTGAGCTGTCTTCTTCATCACTATCATCTGAATCATTATCTGATGATTCTTCATTCTTTTCACTGCTGGATTCTGCCTTGAGTGCCTTCTTGCTTTTTCTCTTTTCAGATGCTTTGTATTTCTTCTTTCATCATCTTTGTCATTTTCTTCAGGACAATCAGCCTTGAAGTGACCTTTCTTGTTGCAGTTGAAGCATCTGTATTCATCATCATTCTTCTTCAAATCTTTGTTTGAGCTTGAACTCTTGTTTGATGATGAATTCCCTTTGAAGGGCTTCTTTCTGCTAAACCTGTCAAAGCGTTTAACTCATAAAGCTACCTGTCCTTTTAGTTCATGTGTCTCTTTGCTGATGCATTCGGCAAAGTTACTTTGCTGGTGTGCAGCTAATGCAGTGATTTTGTGTGTCTCTGCCGGAGCACCATCTTCACCGTTCAATTCGAATTCATGAGCTTTTAATTGGGACATTAGTGTCAGAGTGTCAGTGCTTGCAAGATTCGTTGTTCCTCTAATTACTGATGTTATGATCTTCCATCTTTCAGGTAGTCCTCTCAAGATCTTCAAGCATACTTTTTTCTGGGGATATATGTGTCCAAGCTGTTGCAATTCACTGATGATGCTTGAGAATCTGTTGTCCATTTGATCAATGGATTCACCAAATTTTCTTCATTTTAAAGTTCTCAAATTTCTGTTTTGCAACAGATAATTTGTTTTATTTTAACTGCTTTAGATCCTTCATTTATCAATGATAGCTTGTCCCACATCTCCTTTGTTGTTTTGCAGTTTTTGATTCTCATGAACATGTTGCTATCTAGGGTCTTCAAGATCATGTCTTTTGCAACAAAATCCAGATTTGCTCTTCTCCTGTCATCCTTGGTCCAATCCTTTTTAGGTTTGTCAATTTCCTTTCCTTGATCTGCTCCTGTGCCTACCACATTAGTGATTGTGATTGGTCCATCATTAATTACATCCAGCATCTCTTCATGAGTTGCTGCAAGATAAGATAGCATCCTTAATTTATATTCATCAAAATTATTAACATTAAAAATAGGTACTTTTGACAAGAAGTTTGAGGAATCCATCAGTGCAAATGAAGATACAAATGTAAGCGTATAGAAAACTCAGATTTGAAAACTACTTTGAAAATAAGTGATCTCCTTGTTACCAGAAATTAGATCTGAACAGGTTCTGATACTAGGAACACTGCTCTGCTACCAATTGTTGGTCCCAGAGAAGGGTGAAACTATAGTCAGAAGGGGGGTGAATGACTAGAGTGGAGTTTCAAAAACTTTTCTTTTATATATAAGCTTTTGGGCAGCGGATAAGTCCCTTCTTACTATGTTGTTTTCAAATCAGTTTAGACAATCACAGATATAAGTTATGATGTAGGCAAATTAAATAAATGCGGAAAGTAAATTGCGAAATTAAATTGACACAAGGCTTATAGTGGTTCGGGGTGGTGTAATCCCTTAATCCACTCTTCTCCCGTGATGATCGGAGGAATTCACTATCGTTTTCACGAGATACAATAGTATGATTGTCCTTGGCTTCCCAAGCTTCACAATCTACAAGACTATCACTCCTTGACTGCAACAACTTCACTGATTCAGTCTTCCTTGCTGCTCCTTGAGATCAATATCCTTCAACAGCTATCACAGATTCAACTCCTTCTCAGATTATCTCTGATTCAGTTGCTTCAGTTGGATGTGAATGTGATTCACACACTTGATTGATCAATCTCAGCACTAAGTATGACTTTGTAGTTCTGATATGTGAGTTGATCACTAAATGTTTCCTTGTAAGTTCAGAGAGAAGGCTTTTCAAATTGACAGAGTTTTCACTTGATTTTTTTCTTTTCTTTCTTTCTTATTTTTCTTTGTCTGTCAATGCCTTCTATTTATAGCCTTGAATAATCTTGTTTTTGAATTTCCGTCCATTGGCTATATTAGTGAGGGAATAATCCTTGATTTTATTCATGATTCCCCCTTAATTGCATTCTCCTTGATTTCAGAGATTGGATTCTTTCTTCAAACGTATAGCAGAAAATCCGTCCTTGATTGATCATTTATTGATTGTGCATTTAATGCATGATCTTCTGAATCTTCAACGTATATTAAATCTGATCTGGTAAGTGTTACTTCGCCGTTTTTAAAACGGTCGAGTGATCCTTCTGACTTAGCCGTTTTAGCTTTTCCTTCACCGTTTCGTCTTCACTCATCCGAAAGTGAGTCTGCTTTGCCGATTCACTGTCTTCTTCTTTGTTTCTGTTTGAGGAGAATCTTTGTATTTCACTGATCTTTAATTGGGGTGAGATCCGTGTACACCATATTCGAATATTAATGTGCATCGCTTGTAGTATAACTTAGACTTGTCCAAGGTCATCACAGACTTCCTTGGTTACAAGTCAGACCTTTAATGTCTGCATTGCTTTTCTGTTGGTGCTTGGTTGGCTTCACTTTGCCGAATACCTGATTTTTTCTTTGCCATCCTACCAACTAGTACAATACTTGTCTGACTCAACCTATACAACATGTCAGACTCTGAGTAAAGACTTATACAGAGAATTCTAACTTATTTCAGGCTTGCTATAACAGTTAGTATGGCCATCATCAAAACATAATAAAATGTTCCTAACAGTGGTTCAAATCCAAAAAATTCTGACAATGAAGAAACTTTGGATGCCATCCTTAATCAACTGAGGATAATACAATCTGGTTATGAGATTGCGAAGGCTGAAAAAGAAGCTCTTCAATTAGAAGTTGAAAGATTAAATGCTTTGAATTAAGAATTCTCAAAGGTAAGGAAAAGAGGTTAGACAGAATCGCATCGCCCGTCTTGTACATTCGCAGCCACCGAGTCCGCTCGAACCATCTTGTTCATTCACTGCATTCAAATCTGGAAAGCCTTATGGTGATAGGACAGGGCTTGGATTTGGAACTCAACAATCCAATAAGAGTGGATCCAGTAAAGTCACTGAACCTAATACCAGAATTGGTCCTAAGTTTGTGCCTGCACAAGATCCAACTCCCAAAAGGGTTGCTGAGGTAGTGAAACCTACTGAGAATGCTTCAAAGAGGTAAATTCAGAAGTCTAAAAGGACATCAGTACCTAACAAAAAGGGTAAATCCAAGGTAGGACTGCTGGACCTTCTAGACCTACTGATAGCAGACCTGCTACCAAGTCTGTTGGACCACAAAAAGGGAAAAACCAGAAATATTCCAAGGATAAGAATCCTAAATCCAAAAATGTTAATCATTCTAGGGATACTTATCTCAGGGGGAAAGGTATATTGTTCCCTACTGATGATGATTGGAATATTCCTGCATCTGCTGCTAGAAACAGTAAGTATAACCATGCGGCTAGGGTAAAACCTAAGCAATGGACACATCAGAGGACTTATACAAGACCTCAGCAGGGACCTCAACAGACTCCATATTACAGAGCTGTTCCTAACAGACATCAATCCAATGTTTATGCTAATGCTTCTAACAACAAAAATCACTTCACACAGCATTACATACCAAAAGGCCAGAAAACATATGTGAATCCTACACAACCACTTGTTAGACCATATAGATGTGTAGAATACATGTATGAACCAAAGTATGACACTTTTAGAAGAAAACCTTATGGAAACATGCCAGGGGTCATGCTTACCACTGACCATTATGGACCCAAACAGTTTTGGGTACCTAAAATGCATTAACTTTGTTTTGTAGGGTGTGTTCCAGACATATGACAAAGAATAAGCACTGTCTGACAAGCTATGTAGCAAAGGATGGTCCAAGAGTGAACTTTGGAAACAGAAACACACCTGGTTACACAATAGGCTATGGCACATTTGTGAGGAATGGACTAACAATCAGGAATGTTGCATACGTTGAAGGACTGGACTACAACTTGCTGAGCACTGGACAATTCTGTGACATGGGATACAAGGTCACTTTTGACAAAGGTACATGTACTGTCATTAGTGAAATAGGTGATCAAGTTGTGTTGGCTGGAAGAAGACAACAAAATAAGTATGTTGTGGATTGGTCAACTGTAGTTCCAGAAACCTGCTTGATAGCGCATACCAAATCAGAACTCAATTGGCTATGGCATAAGAAGTTGAACCATCTAAATTTTGATGATATCAATCAGTTGGTGAAGAAGAAACTGGTGATTGGTTTACTTGATATCACATTCAAAAAGGATTCTATATGTGATGCTTGTCAGCAAGTAAACAGACAAAGTCAAGCTTCAAATCAAAAATTAAGCAATCAACTAATAGAGTTTTGGAGCTGATGCATATGGATTTATTTGGACCAGTAACACCAACAAGTGTAACAAGAAAGAAATACACCTTAGTAGTTGGGGATGATTATTCAAGGTACACTTGGGTGATATTTATGAACAAGAAAAGTGAAACACTTCAAAAGATGCCTGAACTTTTGAAGAAATTGCAAAATGAGAAAAGTTTGACAGTAGTAAAAATAAGATCAGATAAGGGTACTGAATTTCTCAATAAAGTTATAAGAGAATATTGTGAATAGAATGGTGTACTACATCAACTTGCTGCTTCTGGTACACCTCAGCAAAATGGGGTTGCTGAAAGGAGAAACATAACTTTGAAAGAAGCAGGAAGGACTATGATTTGTGAAGCATTACTACCTGAAAGATATTGGGCTGAAGCAGTCAATACAGCATGCTATACACAAAACAGAACCTCAGTAAACAAGAAGCTGCTGAAAACACCTTATAAGATTTGGAATGGAAGAACACCTAATATATCCTATCCATCCATTTGGAAGAAAGTGTTTTATCTTGAATCATAAGGAACATTTGAAGACATTCCAACCAAAATCAAATGAAGGAATTTTCTTGGGATACTCTTCTGTCAGCAAGGCATTCAGGGTACTGAACAAGACGTCACTAAAACATGATGAGACAATCCATGTTGTGTTTGATGAACCTAAGTTCACTGGTATGGAAGATGAAGCTTGTGAACCTGTTGAGAATCTACAAGTCATTGATCCAGATTGTGTTGAAGTTTTGGAAAGATTAAATGACTTAAAGGTTTCTGATTCTGCCCCTACTGAACACCCTGCTGGTAATACTACTGATGCAACAACTGAGGCAGTTCAAGGATTTGCTGAACCCCCTGTTGAAGAAACAGCATACCCTACTGAAGATGAGGTTCCTGAGAATCAATCTAAACAGAATCCACAATGGTTAAGGGATCACCCTGCTGAACAGGTTATTGGCAATATACAACAAGGTGTGAGGACTAAAAGACAATTAGAAGCAATGTATACTTGTTTTCTATC
Source organism: Gentiana straminea (assembly GCA_036785695.1). Classification (NCBI taxonomy): domain Eukaryota; kingdom Viridiplantae; phylum Streptophyta; class Magnoliopsida; order Gentianales; family Gentianaceae; genus Gentiana; species Gentiana straminea. Next base: position 675,716 of record JAVUPR010000119.1, on the reverse strand, counting down.
TCAAGTTGAACTTAAAGTTGTTGAAGAAGAAATTTCAGATCCAGATTGGATAATTGTTACGCAAGAAGAATTAAATGAATTTGAAGAAATCAAGTTTGGACACTGGTGGATAGGCCTAATCATGCAAATATCATTGATACTAAATGGGTATACAGAAACAAATTGGATGAATCTGGTACCATTGTAAGGAATAAGGCCAAACTAGTAGCAAAAGGCTATTCTCAAGCAGAAGGAATAGATTTTAATGAAACATATGCACCTATTGCAAGATTGGAAGCTATCAGACTATTCTTGGCACATGCTGCATATAAAAACTTCAAGGTATATCAAATGGATGTCAAAAATGCATTCTTGAATGGCATTCTGGAAGAGGAGGTCTATGTTCGGCAACCTCCTGGATTTGAAGTTAAAGATCAAGAAGATAAAGTGTATAGACTCAACAAAGCACTTTATGGTTTGAAACAAGCACCAAGAGCATGGTATGAGACTCTATCTCAATTCTCGGTGGACAATCGTTTTACAAAAGGCACCATTGATAAGACTCTTTTCAGAATCAGTGAAGGAAACAGCACCCTGCTGGTCCAGATTTATGTTGATGACATAATCTTTGGTTCTGAAAATGACCTACTTTGTGAAAAGTTTGCAAATCTAATGAAAAGTAAATTCCAAATGAGAATGATAGGTGAATTGAACTACTTTTTGGGCTTACAAGTCAAACAGTTGAAAGATGGAATCTTCATTCATCAAACCAAGTATACCAAGGAGTTGCTGAAGAAGTTTGGTATGGAAAACAACACCAAGATATCAACTCCAATGAGTACTAACATCAGATTGGATGAAGATAAAAAAGGAAAAGATGTTGATCAGACCTTATGCAGAATGATGATAGGCAGTCAGCTATACCTCACAACCTGATATATCCTTTGTTGTAGGTGTTTGTGCAAGATTTCAATCAAAACCTAAAGAAAGTCATTAGGTGCAGTCAAAAGAGTTCTCAAGTATCTTAAAGAGACTATGGGAGTAGGGATATGGTATTCTAAATATGGAAGTTTCAAAGTTATATCCTACTCAGATTCAGATTATACTGGATGCAAAATTGACAGAAAAAGCACCACAGGAACCTGTCAGTTAATGGGAAATAGACTGGTTTCATGGTTCGAAGAAACGAACTCTATATCGCCTTCCACTTTGAAGCGAATACATTGCTACTTGGAAGTCGCTCGTGTGCACAAATACTGTGGTTAAGACAACAGTTAAGGGATTATGGAATTGAAGAAAGAGAAATTCCAATTATGTGTGACAACACAAGTGCAATTGCAATTACTGAAAATCCTGTTTTGCACTCAAGAACCAAGCTTATTGATGTGAGACATCATTTTATAAGAGATCATGTTGAAAAGAAGGATGTGGTGGTTCTTTATATCCCTACTGAAGATCAACTTGCTGATATTTTCACTAAAATTGGATAGTGAAAGATTTACTAAACTAAGGACAGAACTTGGAATCATTAAAGTTGACTGATTAGCAGTGTACTGAAGTTCACCAAGGGGATTAGTCTTTGCTATGTTGGGTGAGCTGACTTAGCATATTAGTCATTGGTTTCAACAATTCCATGTACTTATGTTTGGACAATTGAGCAAATGAGGTTGCCAAGGGGATTGGTCTTTGTCATGTTGGGTGAGCTCACTTGACAGATCAATCATTGGTATTAAACTTCATCTTGTATTATCAATTGAACAAAACAAGAAGGAATCAAAGATCAGCAGAGTTATACTGTCAGCAGGCTGCTGAGCCAACCCTGCTGATGACAAGACTGCTGAATGAAACGTTACTCAGTCAAACTTACTAAAGTCAAAAAGCATTTGGCGGGATATTTATTTTTATTTACAACCGCAGTTAACACGATTCAACGGTTACAAAACGTTATGAGGAGTAATGGGCCACGTGTCAAGACAGCATTCACTCAAATTTAATCGTGGTTAATGCACAGTACACGATCTGACAGTTCTCAACCGTATATGTCTATATATATGCAGACCTATACGCAGAGCCTACTTACAAAACTCTCATCTATCTGTCCAGTTTGCTGTCTCTCAGTGGATTGTTCAGCACCGGTAGACTGCTCTACCCTTGGCTCAATAATCATAGCAGTTTTTAGGATCAAGCGCTTACCGTTGTACTGAAACCAATTGGTGTTAGTAAAGGTGCTACTTTATTTCCTTATACCACACCTTCACAGCGCCATGGTTTGAATGCACATAGGCGGGCAGAGTGCTGTATACCCAACAATCTCCCCCCAGCACCTGCTACCCACTCAACCGTAGTTTACCACAGAATGCAGTTGCCGGGATTCGAACCCATTACCTGCTCTGCTACCAGTTTTTTGGATCAAGCGCTTACCGTTGTACTAAAACCAATTGGTGTTAGTAAAGGTGCTACTTTATTTCCTTATACCACACCTTTACAACGCCATGGGTCGAATGCACACAGGCGGGCAGAGTGTTGTATACCCAACACCCGTTTTGATTAAACTCTACTATAAATTTATATACAAAAAGTTGTAAATTGCTGTTTGAGTACAATTAAATATGAAAACTTTTATACCTCCGTTTTGAGTAAACTCTACTACAATTATATACAAAAAGTTGTAAACCCCTATTTTGAGTAAACTCTACGACAATTGTATACAAAAAGTTGTAAACCCCCGTTTGTAGTAAACTCTACTATAATTTTATATACAAAAAGTTGTAAACCCCCGTTTGAGTAAACTCTACAATACAATTATATACGAAAAGTTGTGAACCCCTATTTTCAGTAAACTCTACTATAATTATATACAAAAAGTTGAAAACCCCGTTTTGATTAAACTGTACTATAATTTTATATACAAAAAGTTGTAAACCCCCGTTTGACTAAACTCTACTATACAATTATATACGAAATGTTGTAAACCTCCGTTTTGAGTAAACTCTACTACAATTAAATACAAAAAGTTGTAAACCCCCATTTTGATTAAACACTACAATACAATTATATAAAAAAAGTTGTAAACCCCCGTTTTGATTAAACTCTACTATAATTTTATATACGAAAAGTTGTAAACTCCCGTTTGAGTAAACTCTACTACAATTTTATATACAAAAAGTTGTAAACCCCTGTTTTGAGTAAACTCTACTACAATTATATACTATAAGTGGTAAACCCCCGTTTTGAGTAAACTCTACGACAATTATATACGACAAGTTGTAAACACCCGTTTTCAGTATACTTTACTAAAATTATATACTATTAGTAGTAAACCCCCGTTTTGAGTAAACTCTACTATACAATTATATACAAAAAGTTGTAAACCCCCGTTTTGAGTAAACTCTACTATACAATTATATACAAAAAGTTGTAAACTTCCATTTGAGTAAACTCTACTATACAATTATATACGAAAAGTTGTATACCCCCATTTTGAGTAACTCTACTACAATTATATACGAAAAGTTATAGACCCTCGTTTTGAGTAAACTCTACTACAGTTATAAACAAAAATTTGTAAACCCCCGTTTGTAGTAAACTCTACTATAATTTATATAGAAAAAGTTATAAACCCCCGTTTTGAGTGAACTCTATTATACAAATTATATACCAAAAGTTGTAAACCCCCGTTTGAGTAAACTTTACAATAATTTTATATACAAAAAGTTGAATACCCCCATTTTGAGTAAACACTACTATACAATTATATACAAAAACTCGCAAACCCCCATTTGGAGTAAACACAACTATACAATATATACAAAAACACGTAAACCCCCGTTTTGAGTAAAATCTACTACAATTATATACAAAAAGTTGCACATCCCCATTTTGAGTTAATTCTACAATAATTTTATATACAAAAAGTTGTAAACCCCCATTTTGTGTAAACTCTACTATACAATTATATACAAAAAATTGTAAATCCCCGTTTGATTAAACTCTACTATACAATTATATACAAAAGTTGTAAACCCCCATTTTGTGTAAACTCTACTACAATTATATACGAAAACTTGTAAACCCCCGTTTTGAGTAAACTCTACTAAAATTAGATACGAAAAGTTGTAAACCCCTGTTCTGATTAAATTCTATTATAATTTTATATACAAAAAGTTGTAAACCCCCGTTTGAGTAAACTCTACTATACAATTATATACGAAAATTTGTAAAACCCCCGTTTTGAGTAAACTCTACTACAATTATATTCAAAAAGTTGTAAACCGCCGTTTTGAATAAACTCTACTATAATTATATATATATAAAGTTGTAACCCCGCGTTTTGAGTGAACTCTACTATACAATTATATACGAAAAGTTGTAAACCCCCGTTTTAAATAAACTCTACTACAATTTTGTATACAAAAAGTTGTAAACCTCTATTTTGAGTAAACTCTACTACAATTATATACAATAAGTTGTAAACCCCTTTTGAGTAAGATTTTCCTAATTTCCGACCGAACATAAGTCTTCTCCTGCCACAATCATGGGCTTAATCAATAACAAATCTCGAGATTGAACTCATCAACTCAATAACGAACCTCAATACTAAAATCACAATTCAATAATGAGCCTCGGGAGTTTTAATTAGTTACTCAATAACTACTACAATTATATATGAAAAGGGAGATCGATTTGAATCTCGGGGTTCGTTATCTTGTAGATCGTTATCGATCATTATGATAGTATTATCTACTATGGCTCGATCGATCGTTATCGAGCGAATGAGTTAACGGGTGAGTGGTTCCTTATCGATACAATTATATACAAAAACTATCTACTTTATGGCTCGATCGATCGTTATCGAGCGAAGGAGTTAAGAGTCGGGGATCGTTATCGAGCGATCGTAAAAACTTCTACACTACTACAATTATATATGAAAAGTTGTAAACCCCCGTTTTGAGTAAACTTTACTATACAATTATATACAAAAAGTAATAAACCCCCGTTTTGATTAAACTCTACTATAAATTTATATACAAAATGTTTTAAACTACCGTTTGAGTAAACTCTACTATACAATTATATATGAAAACTTGTATACCCCCGTTTTGAGTAAACTCTACTATAATTATATACAAAAAGTTGTAAACCCCCGTTTTGAGTAAACACTATGATAATTATATACAAAAAGTTGTAAACCACCATTTGTAGTAAATTCTACTATAATTTTATATACAAAAAATTGTAAACCCCCGTTTGAGTAAACATTACTATACAATTATATACGAAAAGTTGTAAACCCCCGTTTTGAGTAAACTCTACTACAATTATATAAAAAAAGTTGCAAACCCCCGTTTTGATTAAATTGTAATATAATTTTACATAAAAAAATTTGCAAACCGCCGTTTGAGTAAACTCTACTATACAATTATATACAAAAAGTTGTAAACCCCCGTTTTGAGTAAACTCTACTACAATTAAATGCAAAAAGTTGTAAACCCCTATTTTGATTAAACTCTACTATACAATTATATACAAATAGTTGTAAACCCACGTTTTGATTAAACTCTACTATAATTTAATATACAAAAAGTTGTAAACACCCGTTTGAGTAAACTCTACTATACCATTATATACGAAAAGTTGTATACCCCCGTTTTGAGTAAACTCTACTACAATTTTATATACAAAAATTTGTAAACCCCTGTTTTGAGTAAACTATACTACAATTATATACTATAAGTTGTAAACCCCCGTTTCGAGTAAACACTACGACAATTATATACGACAAGTTGTAAACCCCTATTTTGAGTAAACTCTACTACAATTATATACTATTAGTTGTAAACCCCCGTTTTGAGTAAACTCTACTATACAATTATATACAAAAACTTGTAAACCCCTATTTTGAGTAAACTCTACTATACAATTATATACAAAAATTTGTAAACCCCCGTTTTGATTAAACTTTACTATAATTTTCTATACAAAAAGTTGAAAACTGCCGTTTGAGTAAACTCTAATATACTATTATATACCCCCGTTTTGAGTAAACTATACTACAATTATATACGAATAGTTATAAACCACCGTTTTGAGTAAAATCTACTACAATTATATACAAAAAGGTGTAAAACCCCGTTTGTTGTAAACTTTACTAGAATTTATATACAAAAAGTTATAAACCCCCATTTTGAGTAAATTCTACTATACAGTTATTTACCAAACTTGTAAACCCCCGTTTGAGTAAACTTTACAATAATTTTATATACAAAAAGTTGAAAACCCCCATTTTGAGTAAACACTACTATACAATTATATACAAAACTCGTAAACCCCCATTTTGAGTAAACACTACTATACAATTATATACAAAAACTCATAAACCCCCGTTTTGAGTAAAATCTACTACAATTATATACAAAAGGTTGTAAATCCACATTTTGAGTAAATTCTACAATAATTTTATATATAAAAAGTTGTAAACCCCCATTTTGTGTAAAATCTACTATACAATTATATACAAAAAATTGTAAACCCCCATTTGAGTAAAATCTACAATACAATTATATACAAAAGTTGTAAACCCCCATTTTGAGTAAACTCTACTACAATTAGATACGAAAAGTTGTAACCCCCGTTTTGATTAAACTCTACTATAATTTTATATACAAAAAGTCGTAAACCCTTGTTTGAGTAAACTCTACTATACAATTATATACGAAAAGTTATAAACCCCATTTTGAGTAAACTTTACTACAATTATATACAAAATGTTTTAACCGCCGTTTTGATTAATCTCTACTATAATTTTATATACAAAACGTTGTAAACCCCCGTTTTGAGTGAACTCTACTATACAATTTTATACGAAAAGTTGTAAACCCCCGGTTTAAGTAAACTCTACTACAATTTTGTATACAAAAAGTTGTAAACCCCTATTTTGAGTAAACTCTACTACAATTATATACTATAAGTTGTAAACCCCCATTTTGAGTAAACTCTACTACAATTATATACGAAAAGTTGTAAACCTCCATTTTGAGTAAACTCTATGTTGAGTATTTTGTGTTGATATATTTCAAAATAATTATTTGGGGATATATGACATAATTACTCTACAATTATTTATATCATAATAATTTTTTATTGTGTGACATGTCTTGAAAATTAATCTTATTTAATATGTCACGTTATTATTATTATTACACTATGATATTATTCATTATTATTTGTTATATATATATATATATATTTATTATTAATCTATTTATCTATACAATAGTATATGTTGGATATATATATCCCTCTACTCTATATAAGAAAGGAAAAAGTGTAGAAGAGTGACACTTGTTTTTTTTTATTGGTGGATCATTTTACTGTTCATCGGAGGAAAAGCCCAGCCCAATCTTTTTTTTTTTTTTTTTTAACTTTTTACTGTTCATTGGGCGGCCCAGCCCAAAAAAAAATGTTTTTTTTTTTTTTTTTTTTTTGAGGTGAAGGGTTTGAGTTAAATTGTTCCATTTTAGAGGACTCAATTGTATTTTTAATCTACACATTAGCTTTAATTTATTCTTAATCTTATTATGTGTGTTGTGCTTAAGATGTATCCGATTCCAATTTAATTACATATTATTTTGCTTTCTATCGAGATCTTTTTTTTTTTGTCTTATCCTAATACGATACGACCACGTGATATTTCAATATACTATAGTTTGTTTGTGTGTGTGTTCTTTTCCTTTTTTTGCGTATATATATTTTACATTGTGTGTCTATGCCGGTTTTTTTTAGGGGCATCGTTTTTTGGGGTGCTACGTATTGATTATTTTTTTCCGTCTTCGTTTTTTTACTTCTATATATTGTGTGTGTGTCGGTTTTTTTCTTTGGTCAATGGTTTAGTAGTGTCGAAAGGTGTCGATTTTGTGTCGTGGAGTGTTGATAGTGTGTTAGATTTTAATTAAAATTTTAATTAATATTCATTTGATCAACCGACAACCGTTGGATATGGCGTCGGGGTGTATCGAAGCGTGTCGTGTCGTGTTTTGGGTAGAACACGTGTTGTTGCAAATAATGTCGAAGATAGCTTCATTTTTTCGGTAAAAATTGATTTAAGTAGAAATTGAAAAAAAATTATTCGGTAGTGTCGAAAAGTATCCATACGATGTCGGGAGATGTCGAAGATGTGTCGGATATTCATTTCATACGCACATATATTATTCTTCTATGAATATGTTTTGATGCCACCCTAAAAGGTGTGAGGGGTGGGTTGGGTTAGGGTGATGGGAAAGGTAGGGTATAGTAAGATGGGTGGTGGGAAGGGTAGGGTATAGTAAGATGGGTGGTGGGCACGGTAGGGTAGGGAGTTGTAGGGTAGAGTAGGATGGGGTGGTGGGTAGGGTAAGGTAGGGTGGGATGAGATAAAATAGGGTGTAATAGGCTTAGCTAGGATAGTGAATTAATATGTAGGTTGGGAGGTAGGTTAAGGTTTGTAGGTAGGTAGAGAGGTAGGGTGCGGTAGGGTGTGCTAATGTAGGTGAGGCGAGGTATGAGATGTAATGCGGTGATGTATGGTAGGGTAGGATGGTATAGTTGGATGATGTGGCGTAAGTTAAGTAAAGTTTGGTAGGTTGAATAAAGTACGTAATATAGGGTAGTGTGGTAAGATAATGTGGTGTAGGGCATGGTGAGGTAGGATTGGATATGTGAGTGTTAAAAAATATTGGGATAGGGTGCGGTTCGTTACATGCTACATTTCTTCGTATTTAATATCGTCAAATAAGTTAAAACTTATAGCATGAGCACGCCGTTGGTTAGTTTTAGTGTGAATAAAGACCAATTTTTACTAATACCATGGTAAATGTATTTTATTGATGAGTGTTAAATGTAGTTTGGAACTTTTGTTTTTTGTGTCGATGTGTCTATGTAAGTATGTCGAAAACATTTGCCTAATTGTCGTCATGTTAAATAATTGACATCATAATTTGTTGTATAATATCAATGCCGGCTAAATTTCGTCATTTATATTGTGTTGTACTTAAAATGTGTTGAGTGATATTTTAGTTAAAATGTATTTTATATTTAATAGTTTTTGATATTAAGGTAAACATCTAGCATGGGCACTCCGTGCGTTGCACGGAGTCCGGGTTTTAACTAGTATATATATATGCCTCCAACGGACGGTGCGTATTCGGTTTTACATTTCAATCAACCGAAAATTTTCGATTTCTCAATTCAATTTCGGCACAACAATTGAATATACACAACAAAGTGTATATTTCGATACGGTTGGTTTTTTTTCCCCTTCGGTAAAAACCAAGGATTTCGGTTATCTCGTTATATATAAACCGTTTTTTTTTTCCGACTCTCCGTTACATAAATCGAACCAAAGTGGTTCATTTTTTGTGCATCCAACAGATAGTGTGGTTTTTTTTTGTTGCTTTTTTTGCAGCATTTTTTTTTCTTTTCCCCTTCGGTAAAAACCGTGATTTCGGTTATCTCGTTATATATATAAACTGATTTCTTTTTTCGACTCTCCGTTACATAAATCGAACCACAGTGTTTATTTCGATACGGTTCATTATTAGTGCCTCCAACAGACAGTGCGTATTCAGTTTTACATTTCAATCAACCGAAAATTTTCGATTTCTCCATTCGATTTCGGCACAACAATTGAATATACACAACAAAGTGTATATTTCGATACGGTTCGTTTTTTTTTCCCCTTCGGTAAAAACCAAGGATTTCGGTTATCTCGTTATATATAAACCGATTTTTTTTCCGACTCTCCGTTACATAAATCGAACCAAAGTGGTTCATTTTTTATGCATCCAACAGACAGTGCGGATTCAGTTTTACATTTCAATCAACCAAATTTTTTTGAATTCTCGATTCGATTTCGACACAACAAAGTGTATATTTCGATACGGTTCATTTTTTTTTACCGTTTTTTTTTTTTTTGCAGCAGTTTTTTTTCCTTTCTTTTCCCCTTCGGTAAAAACCGTGATTTCGGTTATCTCGTTATATATATAAACCGATTTATTTTTTCCTACTTTATGTTACATAAATCGAACCAAGGTATATATTTCGATACGGTTCATTTTTAGTGCCTCCAACAGACAGTGCGGATTCAATTTTACATTTTCAATCAACCGAAAATTTTCGATTTCTCGATTCGATTTCGGCACAACAATTGAATATACACAACAAAGTGTACATTTCGATACGGTTCATTTGTTTTCCTCTTCGATAAAAACCAGGGATTTCGGTTATCTCGTTATATATAAACCGGTTTTTTTTTCCGATTCTCCGTTACATAAATAGAACCAAAGTGGTTCATTTTTTGTGCATCCAACGAACGATGCGCATTCGCTTTACATTTCAATCAACCAAATTTTTTTGAATTCTCGATTCGATTTCGACACAACAAAGTGTATATTTCGATACGGTTCATTTCTTTTTTACCGATTTTTTTTCTTTTTTTTTCCCTTTCTTTTCCCCTTCGGTAAAAACCGTGATTTCGGTTATCTCGTTATATATATAAACCGATTTCTTTTTTTCGACTTTCCATTACATAAATCGAACCAAAGTGTATATTTCGAAACGGTTCATTTTTAGTGCCTTCAACAGACAGTGCGGATTCAGTTTTACATTTAAATCAACCGAAATATATAAAGCTTGAGCAAAAGCTCAAGCAGTGTGCCGCGTCGACGTTTTTAGGCAATTTTTTCACGTTTGGGCCTTTATTTTTGGCGGCCTGTTAACCAAAAAAAGCCATCTATTCGTTGATCCAATCATATACGTATAGTGGCTGATGGAGTGATATACGGAACCCTAACCTTACTCTCACCTCGACTCACTTCGCTTCTCTTCTCTTCTCTTCGCCCCTCTCGTGTATCTGAAGAAAAACTCTCTTCCATCTTTGATTCGATCATTGATGTTGTCTTCTGCAATAGATTGGACTGTTTCCGGTGCTCGCCGTTGATGTTCGGTTTGTTGATTTTATATCCTTGGGACATAAAGAACATCAACAAACTTTTTTACTGTTAAAGTTTGGTTGAGACAGGACAAACATCTCAACTCGAATTTTAGTGAATAAGAATACCTGTTAAAGTGTTCAGTTTGTTGATTTTTTACTATTTTCTCTTCGCATGACATTTTCCTTGCTGTTTCTTTTGATTTTTTCTCTTTATAAACAGAGGCAGCTAGAGGCTTTTCAGGTGAACATATAAACTTTTCATTCTTATTTGTTGTAGCGTGTATCATTTGTTTTGAATTAGATTGATATCTAATACAACCATTATCTTTTTCTTTTCAGATTTAGTAGACAAAGAAATGAAATCTGACCAACCACCTACAATGTAAGAAATTTATTTTGTGGTTTGTTGATTTCTGTTAAAAAAATGTTATCAATAGGATTACCTTCGCTTCTCCTTTTAAGATGAATTTGTTTTTACAATGTGTGTTTGGCATGGGCTTGTGAGTGTATATGTTTGGTCTTTTCTGCTATCCTTTGAGTACTAAGTTTAGCTTTAATGGACTATATTTTCTACTTTTAATCTTACATTTAACACTCTTTCCTTCACTTTGAATTGTTTAGCAGAGGTTTATGTGTAAGTGTCTATCAACCATTATTCAGGTAACATCTCATGCTCTCATTCTCATTGATTCGTCTTGGATTGTGGACTTCCCATTCACTTACTCACCATGTTTTCAAGATAAGATTATGTTGAATATTCTAATTATGCTGTTTGTTGGCACAAACATTTTTGATTTTGAAGTTCTTATCAGATTTTGTGGTGTATATGTGGGATTTTTAGCCGAGGACACCATTGTTCTTTGTTGTGAATTGATACACGTCATGTATGTATGATGAATCCCTTTTTTGTTTGTTCCGATTATCCCCCTCCATTGCTGTTAATTTAATTTGCACCAAGATTTTCTTGTTTCCACTTTTGAAAATTGTTTTCAATCTACGATTAATTTTTTATGGTTACTATATTGATTTTATGGTTACTATATTAATTTTATGGTTACTATGCTTTTCTGTTTATTTTATTTTATTATTTTATGGTTACTATATTGATTTTCATTATCATTTACTCCCATCAGCAGAGCAGCAAAAAGAAATGCTATTAGTATTAGCAGCTTGCAAAAACATTGTTTTGAAGTGTTAGGCCGGGTTAGGTAACCTCAAACCTACAACTAACATTCCTTTCATACTGTTATTAATATTGGTAAATGGTTGTTTTTTACACTTGATCAGTGTGATAGCACTCTAATCAAGCACAGTCCTATGATTGCAGGAGATACAATGTAGATCGATATTTTCACAGAAGCACTTAGCATGTAAGAATGAGAACACTCTCCATTTTCACCCTCTAATTTCCTTGCTTCCTCTTGTTCTTCTTTCTTAAATCGCTTTTATGTCTCATGTATCATATTGAAATCATAACTGACTAACAAGAAAATGTTGTTGTGGCTATTATCTGTGACAGCTGTGACATGCTTGGTTATTTTCTGTTTCGGATTGTTTTCTTGATACTTCAAAGGTAATGCTTATGATGCAACCACTTTGAACAACCAAGACAGTTACGTATTATGTAGACCTTTCTATATAAGAATTAAAGCAAATACTTATGATGTTGCTTAATTGAACAAACAAGGTGAATTGACATATACCACAAAATCAAATAAAAGCATATGAAAGTAATATTCAGAATATAGCTTCTACGTCTTCTGCCCGGTTGTAAAGATGAGCTATCAATGAATGTAATTATTTCACCGTTTACATTTTCCAAGATTATGGGCTATGATGTATCTGTATTTTTATTTTTTTATTTTTTTTTGGTCTCAACCTTTTATTTTTATGCTTCAAATGCTTTTGTTATTTTTCATTGCTGAATGGGTTCAGTTTGTACCCAAATTTTGAGTGCAAGTTTTAGGTTTTTCGATTTCATATTTGCCACCTGCGCTTGCCACTGTCTAAGGTATGCATTATATATGATATAATTATTCAATATGGATAGGTAGCTTCTTCATAAAAATATGCCGTGGCCATTGTCGTGCATAGTATTTTATTTGAGACATTTGAAAAAACATTACTAAATTATATTTTTACCGTCAATGATATCCATGTGATTTTTTATAGTTGCTGATTAATGATTAATGACATCTAACGGCGTACTGTAAAAGTCACGAACTAAAAGTTAAGAGCAAAAGATGTTAGTATTCGACATTTTCTGATAACCTAAGATATTGATCAACAGAGATGCATATTGTATATAATGAGATTTGGAACACTGGTTTCAAACAAGAGAAAGCAATTCTAAAGATCTTGACCGAGCGCTAGAAATTCCCATTTGATATATGAGTTGAGTGAATTCATTCTTTGGCCGGCTACTTGAACAAATCCGATCCAAATAAAGTGGCATGAAGTTCAGAGCGATGTTTACCAATGACTATGACGATAGATGGAAGAATCCTACCGTACGTGGTGGTGTTAAATTTTTTCTTTTATTAAACGTTTAAGATTTGTGCAATATTCATTTTAGTGTATCTGCATGTATTGATTGTTATGGGCAATATTATACATTGTAGCCAAAGAATACCTTATCTTTACACATTTTTATTTTCTCTTTTGTAGGAAATCTACATTACATTTCAATCAGATGTATGTTCAAGAAAACAAAGTGCTTTTGATGGAAAAATCAGAAATGGTAGCGGTTCAACCATGCTGGGGTACATACGATTTCACAACTTTCTGCTTCCGTCGTTTACGATTTGATCAAGGTATGATCGTTTTGGTTTTTGAAGAAATTGCTATGAAGATAAGTTCAAATTCTTCACTTTTTTTTTAGTAATTTTTGCTTTTTAGGATCTATTATTTATAGGTCTGAGAAGCTTTTTGTTCATTATGGCTCAGAAAGAGTTGTTGACATGATGTTGTTGAGATTAAGTTGCATACATCACTTTTAGGCTAATTCTGATGTTCAAATGATGCCTAAAAGTGATGATAATGAGCAAGGTCATGTGAAGAAGAAGAAGAACAAGGACAAGCAATCCGAAACAGAACTAGCTGACTCATGATTAGGAGACCTAACACAATCTGGCATTTGGCTCATAGGGAATAAAATATTTTGTATCGTCTTTTGCGACATGTTACAAATCATTACATGTTCTATTTCGTGCATTGGTTAGTAGTATAAATGATATTGTATTGACGATAGAATATCTAATTATGCTTCGACTTCTTTTGTTGTGACCATATGTAAAAATGTTCCTTTGGAAGCAAGTATGTATTGATTTCATGAATCGAGGTTATTTACGTTAGCTTCTTAAATCATTTCCACTAAATTCCTTATTTGTTGCTTCTATATATATATATAGAGGTCTTATTTACAGAATTTGTCAGCGCCGTTCGTCGCCGTGCCTTGCACGGCCGGAGCTCACTAGTATATATATATATATATATATATATATATATATATATATATATATATATAAGGTCTACCCTTTTATTTCTTTCAGCCCTTTTTAGCCCAAATATCTTTCAACCTAAATTATTTACAACTCACACCCCTACTTCTTGTATCTTCCGCCCCACTTCTCGTTGAATACTCCATGCCACTACCTATTATTTCCTAGAAATTTCCCCATTAATTACACCCATCCATTTCCATAACCCATTCATTTCAGTCCTCTTTCTATTAAATTTTATTGCTCAGAAATCAAACATCTCTTTGTCCTTCAACCGATGAAATCTCTCTGTCTCTCATCTACTTTTGGTTTAAAGATGAACAGCCTTTTGCTCTATTGTCTCTCATCTGATGAAAAGTTCTCATATTTCTCTAAAGGGATATCTCTGCAATTGTGGTATCACTGTTGATTCAATACAGCTGTTGCCGCTGTGTTTTTGAGTCCTCTGGTGCTTAGAAGGCAGAAAACATCGATCTTTGATGCTGAAAAATGAGCTGAGACCTATGACGAAGTTTTACAGAGGTCAATGATGTCCAAATCACCACAACCAACAAAATCAGGTACTATCTTTCTGCTTTTATGTTGTTCTCATGTTTCAATGGTAAAAACTTTGAACTTTCATCTTTGTTTCTTTCTAAATCGAGTCTTATGACTGCTGCTCTATTTTTCGAGTCAAAAATAAAAACTTTTTCTCTCGTCCATAGCATATTGTCTTATGATGTTCTATACTTGTCGTGCATGTTCTTTATCTTGTACAAAGGTCGATCCTTTCATTGTCATATGTCTTAATCCGAGTTTGAAATAGGAATAAACAGTATTTCTTGAGTTTTATATGATATATGCTCTCTGTTACTGTGAATATATATTACGTTTTGGATTTAATATATGGTAATATCTTTGATTTTTATCTGTAAAATATAATGCATAAATCATGTCACTTTTATGTATTTTGTCCAATGTCGTTTTTAGTGCATCTGTGAAAGTTGGTCTCATTTGTTCACTCGAGTTAATGATTTTAATATGCTTAAACTTAATCTGGACCAAATTTTGTGCATGTATCGTGTATATGTGATATGTGTTTTCAATTGATCTGTTTGATACCTTATTTGCAAAGCGTGTCTGTGTGTGTATATATATATATACTCTCACATCTTCACTAAGTCAAAGATTCTATTTATAAATCACATCTTCACATCTTCACTCTCACATCTTCACTAAGTCACTAAGTCAAAGCTTCTAAAAATATACACTTTAATATATTTATAAATTTTGTTAATATGAAAATATGTACATCTACTCTCACATCTTCACTAAGTCAAAGCTTCTATTTTCTCGGTCCAGCTTTTTAGTCACTGTACACACTCATCACATGTTTTTGTCTAGATATGCTTTTGCGTGTACTATAATACTTTATAAATGATATTACATGCTCTGGATATATAGTAAAAGGTCACATTTTTTTTATACTTATATAATATTAATGGATCTACTTATATAAAAGAGAGTTCTTAGTTGGATTTTTGCTGCATGCGTATTTGTGCATATTTGTTTCATAACTCTAGTTGTGATATTTCTTTTGTAAAAATGATAGATCTAAATCTTCTCTTTGTGGTCTCAGCAAAATATATGATTCTGTATTAACCTTGGTGAAAAGTCTACTCCTATCTATATTATATAATATTTATTCAATCTGAAAATATATGTATGCGCTATAGTTATGTCTTGTTATGTAAAAGTTCTTTTGATATATGTACAATATCAGCTCCCAATGTTTAGAGCCGTTGCTTCTCCAGTCGGTCCCTGACCCATTCTCTTGTCAACATCTGTATCTGTTTAGCTGTTTACCTTCTAGCCGTTGCCTTGTCTCTGTTAAACTGCATACTTTACTTTTATCTCATGAAATCTACTAATATCTCTATTAAGTGTGCAGTATATATATGCCCAGCTCAACACTGAAGTAACCAAGCGATTACATATTGAAAAATCAATTGAAAGAAATTGGGGCTAAGTAATTACAGACTCACTAATACAATGAAATAACCTTGGTCAAATCATTCGTTCTCAAACAAACAACTCAAAGTTTCTCAAGGTGTTCTCAAGAGCTTGAAACAAGTGGAGAAGCTTGGAGCTAGTAGAAGCAAGTAGAGTAGGAGTTAGGTTTGAGTGTTTGAGATTTATTTCGGAGTGTGATTTGTGAGGCACGAACATTATAAGTGAGGATAGTTTTTGTAACACAAACACTTGAGTGAAATACTTGTATAAGTGAGGAGTTGTGTTAGAAAGATCTGTTGCACTTCCTGTTCGGGTTCACCAAGCCTTGTAGAGGCTGCTCCTACTTGGTGGTTCAAAACACAAGGTTGGGTGTTCGGAAAGTAATACAATAATTTACAAAATGTTATAAACCCCCGTTTTGAGTAAACTCTAAAATATACAAAAAGTTGTAAACCCCCGTTTTGAGTAAACTCTAATACAATAATATACCAAAAGTTGTAAACCCCATTTTGAGTAAACTCTACTATACAATTATATACAAAAAGTTGTAAACCCCCGTGTTGAGTAAACTCTACTATACAAATATATACAAAAAGTTGTAAACCTCCGTTTTGAGTGAACTCTACTATATTTATATACCAAAAGTGGTAAACCCCCGTTATGAGTAAACTCGAATAAAATAATATATAAAAAGGATTAAACCCCCGTTTTGAGTAAACTATACTATACAATTATATATAAAAAGTTGTATACCTCCGTTTTGAGTGAAACTACGATAATTATGTACAAAAAGTTGTAAACCCCCGTTATGAGTAAACTTTAATACAATAATATACAAAAAGTTGTAAACCCCCATTTTGAGTAAACTCAACTATACAATTATATACAAAAAGTTGTAAACCCCCGTTTTTAGTAAAATGTACAATACATCTATATACAAAAAGTTGTAAACCCTCGTTTTGAGTAAACTCTAATACAATAATATACACAAAGTTGTATACCCCCGTTTTGAGTAAACTCTACTATACAATTATTTACAAAAAGTTGTTGATAGCAAACTGATTGTAGGATCTAGATCAAAGCTTCGACTTTTATTGATTCAACACTCGACTTTAGGCTTATACGAATTCAAGCTAAGGTTTTTCGATCTGATTGTATAAAACGTGGACTATTTGGAAATAAAACGAAAGTAACAACAGTAATCAATTTCTGATTATTGCCTCGTTATAATCCTATCTCAGGAAAACCACCCAACTATTCTATCTCAGAATAATTGAAAGAAACTCCAATCTCTGAAAAGTTTCTTGATTATAAACTAGGGTTTAATCTCCAAAATAATCTAAGTATTCAATTCAGCAAACAAAGGAATAAATAGCAGCAAAAAGACACGCCCTAGATGCTATTGGCGCCAACATGGGCCTTATTATAATTCTAACCTAAATTAAAATAAAGCCCAACTAAATAACATAATTAAAATTCCATAAAACAATCTGAATTTAATAAGAATAGGCGTCCCACACTTGGGCTTCAGCTCATCAAGCCCAAACAGCAACGAATAGGCTTAAAGTAGTTGGATCAGCAATCCTCAAAGCCTCATTCTCCTTTCCAACGTCTTGGACCAGCTTTGGATAAGCTTCTCGAGCCTTCTTTTCTTGAAAACGTGTAATAGGTCCATCTCGAACAATAATAGGATCCTTGGGCTTGTGAATGCGTGGCTGATCATCTTGGAGTTCATCATTCCCTCCCGGTTCGGAAGGATCTGACCTCAGATCATAATGAGGATCATCAAACGGGGACAAATCCTTAACGTTGATTGTTGAAGACATAGTCCAATCCGGTGGCAAATCTATGACATAGGCGTTGTCATTCACCTTTCGGAGCACTTGAAATGGTCCATCACCTCGGTAATTCAGCTTGCTCTTGCGTTGATGTGGAAAAAGTTCCTTGCATAGGTATAGCCATACCCAATCTCCCAGTTTGAAGATCATTTCTTTACGCCCTTTATTAGCCTGCTTGAGATTCCGTTCCGTAGCCTTTTCAACCTCCAAATGAGCTTTTGTATGCAATTCATGAACAAGTGCAGCCCTGTCTTCCGCATCCAAGCTCACGTGTGTGCCTGTAGGATAAGGAACAAACTCGAAAGGAGCAGAGGGTAAAAAACCATAAACAACTTCAAACGGTGCAGCCTTAGTAGCTGAGTGAGGAGCACGATTATAAGCAAATTCAACAAATGGAAGACACGTTTCCCACGTCCTAAGGTTCTTACCCACCACAGTTCTAAGTAACTGACCGAAAGTACGGTTGGTAACCTCTGTTTGACCATCAGTTTGTGGGTGAAAAGAAGTGGAATGTAACAAGGATGTACCTAGTTTCTTCCATAACACTCTCCAAAAGTGGCTAATAAACTTGGTATCTCGGTCACTAACTATGGATCTAGGCACACCATGCAAATGTACTATCTCCTTAAAGAACAAGTCAGCAATAGAAGAAGCATCATTAGTCTTATGACATGCAATGAAATGTGCCATCTTAGACATTCTATCAACAACCACAAAAATCGAATCATGACCATTCCTAGTTCGTGGCAAACCTAAGACAAAGTCCATGGAAAGATCAGTCCAAGGTGAAGTGGGAATAGGAAGCGGTGTGTATAACCCATGTGGTTGTGACCTAGCCTTAGCATGCTTGCAAACTAAACACGAAGAACAATATTTAACCACATCAGATTTCATCTTAGGCCAATAAAAATGTTGCTTAAGCATTTCTAAGGTCTTATCTACCCCAAAATGTCCCATCAAACCTCCCCATGAGTTTCCTTAACAAACAACTCACGCATAGAACAACGAGGGACACATAACTTATCATTCTGGTAAAGGAATCCATCGAAAATAGAATATTCAGGTTGATCACGAGAAGGACACGTAGCAAATATTTTCCCAAAATCAACGTCATGTTCATACATATGCTTAAAAGATTCAAATCCTAACAACTTGGTTTGCATAGAAGTGATAAAAGAATAACGCCTAGATAAGGCATCAGCAACTATGTTATCCTTACCCTTCTTATACTTAATCACATAAGGAAATGACTCTATAAACTCAACCCATCTTATATGACGCTTATTCAGTTTCCCTTGCCCTTTTAAGTACTTGATAGACTCGTGATCAGTGTGGATGGTGAACTCTCTAGGCCGTAAATAGTGCTGCCATGTTTGCAAACAACGAACCAACGCATACAACTCTTTATCATACGTAGAATAATTAAGTGCAGCCCCTTTTAGTTTCTCACTAAAGTACGCAACAGGCCTACTTTCTTGAATTAAAACACCACCAATCCCTACACCCGATGCATCACACTCAAGTTTAAACATCTTATTAAAATCAGGTAATGCAAGTATATGTGCAGAAATAAGCATAGACTTAAGAGTTTCAAAAGCTTCCCTGTGACGTTGTTCCCACACAAATGGTGCATTCCGTTTGACGAGCTCATTGAGGGGAGCTGCAATGGAGCTGAATCCCTTCACAAAACGTCTATAGAAGCTTGCAAGGCCATGGAAACTATGTACTTGTGTAGCCGTGGAAGGTTCAGGCCACTCTTGTATCGCCTTGAAATTTTCTTGGTCCACTTCCATACCTTTAGCACTAATAACAAAGCCAAGAAAGACAACACTCTCCAAACAAAAGTTACACTTTTTGAGATTAGCATATAATTCGTGTTCTCTAAGTGTATGCAAAACAGCCTTCAAATGTTCAACATGATCATCAAATGTAGTGCTATAAATAAGTATATCATCGAAGTACACAACTACAAACCGATTTATAAATTCCCTAAGGACCTCATTCATAAGACTCATAAACGTGGAAGGTGCATTAGTTAAACCAAATGGCATTACAAGCCACTCATACAAGCCAAAAGTGGTTTTAAAAGCTGTTTTCCACTCATCACCCTCCCGAATACGTACTTGATAGTAGCCACTCTTCAAATCAATTTTAGTAAAGAAACGACTACCATGTAAATTATCAAGCATATCATCTAGTCTAGGGATAGGATATCGATACTTTACCGTTATTTGGTTGATGGCGCGACAATCTGTGCACATACGCCATTCTCCCGTCTTCTTGGGGACTACGATGACTGGAACTGCACAAGGGCTCATGGACTCGCGAATCTTTCCCTTCTCTAACAGCTCCTCGACTTGCTTTTGTATCTCCATGATCTCCGTGGGATTGGCTCTATAGGCTGGCCGGTTTGGTAGCACGGAACCGGGTACAAAGTCGATTTGATGCTCCACTCCTCTTATTGGTGGCAGCCCCTTGGGTTCCTCCTCCGGGAAGACATCCTTGAATTCCTGCAAAACAGAATAAATCGCACTAGGGAGAGAATCGGTTAAATCGCATATAGAAAGTAAACAAGGGGTAGGGGAGTCAGAATTTTTAAGTACAAGAATATAAATTGGATTTCCAGCCCCTACGGCCTTTATCATTAAATTCTGATTGACCTTACTAGTGTGTGAGGTGGCATGTTTACCTTGTTTATTAACTTTCAGATCACGTTCAGCCTTATTTACCCGAGCTACAACCCCCTCCTTACCCACGGCTTTATTAGGATATCACGTGCACGTTCAACAGTAGGACCACCCTTTTCACGCATATCTTTCGTTTTAGCATCAGAATAAGGATAATTCAATTTACGTGGTTTAAAATCATCTTTAGGACGTGTATTAGGCTGATTGGAAACATTAGAAGATGAAGATGTAGTACCTCGTCCAAAAGAAGAATAAGTAGAGCGA
The DNA here is from genome assembly GCA_036785695.1 of Gentiana straminea. NCBI lineage: Eukaryota > Viridiplantae > Streptophyta > Magnoliopsida > Gentianales > Gentianaceae > Gentiana > Gentiana straminea. The sequence continues at coordinate 654,490 of JAVUPR010000119.1, read as the reverse complement.
GTGTTACCATAAGAAGCTTTATATGCAGCTCGTTCAGCCAAGCGTTTTTGCACCATGATTGCACCTTGTAGAAGCTCGGCTTTGGTGCGATAATTCTGCAATTCGACGTGGCAAGCAATATCGGGTCGAAGGCCACATTGGAAACGCTGCATTGTCGCTTCATCATCCTCTTCTACATTGGCTTTAAGCATAGTGAGGCGCAAATCTTCATCAAACTCCTCGACGGTGCGATTTCCTTGACGTAACATTTGTAACTTGCGGAGCTGATCCCTATAGTAATGAGTAGGTACCCATTGTTGCTTCATGATCTCTTTGAGCACCGCCCATGAAGTGATCTCACCATCACGTCTTCTTCGACGTTGGGCCTGGAGTTGGTCCCACCAATGCATGGCCGTATCGGTAAACTCCATCGTCGCAAGTTGTACCTGTTTAGCATCACTAAAAATTGTGCAAGAGAAAACTTGAGAAACTTTCATCTCCCAAGCTAAATACTTGTCTGGATCAGCCTTACCATCAAACGGTGGAATTTTGTATTTCACATTACGTGAATCGTCATGTGGGGGAATTTGGACAGCCCCAGTATCGTTGGGAATAAGAGCACGACCTGCATCAACAACACGGTTAGCTGGGGGGGATTTACCTCGGTTGGCCGTTGACGTATTTCGAGTGTAAGTGCATGGATGGCATTCAGAACGTCCTGATGTTTACGTTCATATTCAGCATGGCGACGTTGAGAGTCGTCATGAACCGTGTCAAGCTTGTCAGACATGTGAGCATTTGCTTGAGCCAGTTCTCGTTCAAGTTCATCAGCAATATCTTGCCGTGTGGTTTCGATTGCCTGAGCAAGTTTATCGTCGAAAGCTTTCCGGAGAAGTTTATCATCAGCCATAGCGTGAGGCTTATGGTGACTTAACTCACGTTCACTCGTGTTTAACTCACACAACCCTCGGAGGACTAAGAACTCGAACACAAAACAACAAAATATATATATATATATATATATTCCCGCCAAATTTCGTGGAAAATGAAGCAAAAATTTTCCTGGTAAATCAAATTTTGTTCCAGGACTCCTGACACCGTACTAGTCACGAAAACACAAAAAAATTCTTGCCTATTTTTTTTTCTTTCAAGAAAAGAACTAAGAGCGTGTGTGTGTGTGTGGAAAATCAAACTTTCAGACAGTGCATCGTCAAGATTGATCGGAGTACTCTCTTTCGATCGAAAATCATGAATCCGGTTTCCTTAAACTCGTGATAATTCTTGAGGTCTTTGATTCGGTTTTTTGGGGTATCGATCAAAGACGAGGAAGGTAACTGTATTCGATTAATTCCGTGTACATGTGGTGCTCCGTTCTTATTCTCGTTTTTTTTGTCCTTTTTTTATTGTAAAAGGGTCGGCCTTACAATAAATTAAAGATTTTACAGCAAATCAAGAAGTAAATATTGAACAGAAATATTGATTAATTGAAATCGAACTAGTCCAAAAAAACCTGAATCCGGATGCGATAATATGCAGCAAATAGCAGGAATAATTCTGTCCGGATGCGATGAAAAATCAAACGCAGCAGTAGACGTGTAACGCAGCAGCAAATCTCCAAAGAATCCGTCCTAGAACAAATTAGGGTTCTTGGATTGCAAGAACGTCTAGGGTTACGAAAAGAGAAGTAGAAAATCGAGAGTAGTGCAGCAGACGTTGAAGCTTTAATCCCTTAAGCTCTGATACCACTTGATAGCAAACTGATTGTAGGATCTAGATCAAAGCTTCGACTTTTATTGATTCAACACTCGACTTTAGGCTTATACGAATTCAAGCTAGGGTTTTTCGATCTGATTGTATAAACGTGGACTATTTGGAAATAAAACGAAAGTAACAACAATAATCAATTTCTGATTATTGCCTCGTGATAATCCTATCTCAGGAAAACCACCCAACTATTCTATCTCAGAATAATTGAAAGAAACTCCAATCTCTGAAAAGTTTCTTGATTATAAACTAGGGTTTAATCTCCAAAATAATCTGAGTATTCAATTCAGCAAACAAAGGAATAAATAGCAGCAAAAAGACACGCCCTAGATGCTATTGGCGCCAACATGGGCCTTATTATGATTCTAACCTAAATTAAAATAAAGCCCAACTAAATAACATAATTAAAAGTCCATAAAACAATCTGAATTTAATAAGAATAGGCGTCCCACACTTGGGCTTCAGCTCATCAAGCCCAAACAGCAACGAATAGGCTTAAAGTAGTTGGATCAGCAATCCTCAAAGCCTCATTCTCATTTCCAACGTCTTGGACCAGCTTTGGATAAGCTTCTCGAGCCTTCTTCTCATGAAAACGTGTAATAGGTCCATCTCGAACAATAATAGGATCCTTGGGCTTGTGAATGCGTGGTTGATCATCTTGGAGTTCATCAGTTGTAAACCCCCCTTTTGAGTAATTTGTACTATACAATTACATACAAAAAGTTGTAAACCCCAATTTTAAGTAAACTCTAATACAATAATATACAAAAAGTTGTAAACATCCATTTTGAGTAAACTCTAATATACAAATATATACAAATAGTTGTAAACCCCCGTTTTGAGTAAACATCCATTTTGAGTAAACTCCACTATATAAATATATACAAAAAGCTGTAAACATCCGTTTTGTGAGGACTCTATTATAATTATATACCAAAAGTTGTAAACCCCCATTATGAGTAAACTCTAATACAATAATATATAAAAAGTTGTAAACCCCCTTTTCGAATAAACTATACTATATAATTATATACAAAAAGTTGTATACCTCCATTTTGAGTGAAATCTACTATAATTATATACAAAAAGTTGTAAACCCCCGTTTTGAGTAAACTCTACTATACAATTAAATACAAAATATTGTAAACCCCCGTTTTGAGTAAAATCTACAATACAATTATATACAAAAAGTTGTATACCCCAATTTTAAGTAAACTCTAATACAATAATATACAAAAAGTTGTAAACCCCAGTTTTGAGTTAACTCCACTATACATTTATTTACAAAAAGTTGTAAACCTCCGTTTTGAGTGAACTCTACTATAATTATATACAAAAAGTTGTAAACCCTCGTTTTGAGTAAACTCAAATACAATAATATACAAAAAGTTGTAAACCCCCGTTTTGAGTAAACTCTACTATACAATTATATACAAAAAGTTTTAAACCTCCATTTTGAGTGAACTCTACTATAATTATATACAAAAAGTTGTAAACCCTCATTTTCAGTAAACTCTAATACAATAGTATACAAAAAGTTCTAAACCCCTGTTTTGAGTAAACTCTACTATACAATTATATACAAAAAGTTTTAAACCCCCGTTTTTATTGTACAAAAAGTTGTAAACCCCGTTTTGAATAAAATCTACTATACATTTATTTACAAAAGTTGTAAACCTCCGTTTTGAGTGAACTCTACTATAATTATATACAAAAAGTTGTAAACCCTCGTTTTGAGTAAACTCAAATACAATAATATACAAAAAGTTGTAAACCCCCGTTTTGAGTAAACTCTACTATACAATTATATACAAAAAGTTTTAAACCTCCATTTTGAGTGAACTCTACTATAATTATATACAAAAAGTTGTAAACCCTCATTTTCGTAAACTCTAATACAATAGTATACAAAAAGTTCTAAACCCTTTTGAGTAAACTCTACTATACAATTATATACAAAAAGTTTCTACTATACAATAAACCCCGTTTTACTATTATATACAAAAAGTTCTAAACCCCTGTTTTGAGTAAACTCTACTATACAATTATATACAAAAAGTTTTAAACCCCCGTTTTTATTGTACAAAAAGTTGTAAACCCCGTTTTGAATAAAATCTACTATACAATTATTTACAAAAAGTTGTAAACCTCCGTTTTGAGTGAACTCTACTATCATAATATACAAAAAGTTGAAAACCCCCATTTTGAGAAAAATCTACTATACAATTATATACAAAAAGTTTTAAACCTCCGTTTTGAGTGAACTCTACTATAATTATATACAAAAAGTAGTAAACCCCCGTTTTGAGTAAACTCTACTATATAATTATATAAAAAAAGTTGTAAACCCCGTTTTGAGTAAACTCTAATAAAATAATATACAAAAAGTTGTAAACCCCGTTTTGAGTAAACTCTACAATAAAAATATATACAAAAAGTTGTAAACCCCCGTTTTGAGTAAACTCTACAATAATTATATACAAAAAGTTGTAAACCCCTGTTTTGAATACACTCTAATACAATTATATACAACATTTTGAGCAAACTCTACTATACAATTATATACAAAAAGTTGTAAACCCCCATTTTGAGTGAACTCTACTATAATTATATACAAAAAGTTGTTAACCCCGGTTTTGAGTAAACTCTAATACAATAATATACAAAAAGTTGTAAACCCCTATTTTGAGTAAACTCTAATACAATAATATACAAAAAGTTGTAAACCCTCATTTTGTGAAAACTCTACTATACAATTATTTTCAAAAAGTTGTAAACCCCCGTTTTTAGTAAACTCTACTATAATTATATACAAAAAGTTGTAAACCTCCATTTTGAGTGAACTCAACTATAATTATATACAAAAAGTTGTAAACCCCCATTTTGAGTAAACTCTAATACAATAATATACAAAAAGTTGTAAACCCCCGTTTTGAGTAACTCTACAATACAATTATGTACAAAAAGTTGTAAACCCCCGCTTTGAGTAAACTCAACTATATAATTACAAAAAGTTGTAAACCCCCGTTTTGAGTAAACTCTACTATAGTTAAATACAAAAAAGTTTTAAACCTCCGTTTTGAGTGAACTCTACTATAATTATATACAAAAATTTTAAACCTCCATTTTAAGTGAACTCTAAAACAATAATATACAAAAAGTTGTAAACCCGCATTTTGAGTAAACTTTACTATACAATTATATGCAAAAAGTTGTAAGCCCTATTTTATTGTAAACAAAGTTGTAAACACACGTTTTGTGTAAACTCAACTGTACAATTATATACAAAAAGTTGTAAACCCCCGTTTTGAGTAAACTCTAATACAATAATATACAAAAAGTTGTAAACCTCTGTTTTGAGTATACTCTACTATACAATTATAAACAAAAATTTGTAAACACCCGTTTTGAGTAAACTCTAATAAAATTATATACAAATAGTTGTAAACCCCCGTTTTGACTCTCTTATACAATTATATGCAAAAAGTTGTAAACCTCGGTTTTGAGAGAAATCTACTAGAATTATATACAAAAAGTTGTAAACCCATGTTTTGAGTAAACTCTAATTCAATAATATACAAAAAGTTGTAAACCCCCGTTTTGAGTAAACCCCTATTTTGAGTAAAATCTACTATATAATTATTTATAAAAAATTGTAAACCCCCGTTTTGAGTAAACTCTACTATAATTATATACCAAAAGTTGTAAACCACCGTTTTGAGTGAACTATATACTATATTTATAAACCCCCGTTTTGAGTAAACTCTACTACAATTATATACAAAAAGTTGTAAACCCCCATTTTGAGTAAACTCTAATACAATACTATACAAAAAGTTGTAAACCCCCGTTTTGAGTAAACTCTACTAGAATTATATACAAAAAGTTGTAAACCCCCGTTTTGAGTAAACTCTAATACAATAATATACAAAAAGTTGTAAACCCCCGTTTTGAGTAAACTCTACTACACAATTATATACACAAAGTTGTAAACCCCCGATTTTGAGTAAACTCTAAAACCATAATATACAAAAGGTTGTAAACCCCCGTTTTGAGTAAACTCTACTATACAATTATATACAAAAAGTTGTAAACCCCCGTTTTGAGTAAACTCTTATAAAATAATATACAAAAAGTTGTAAACCCCCATTTTGAGTAAACTCTAATAAAATAATATATAAGAAGTTGTAAACCCCCGTTTTGAGTAAACTCTACAGTACAATTATATACAGAAAGTTGTTAACCCCTTTTTTGAGTAAACTCGACTATACAATTATATTCAAAAAGTTGTAAACCCCCATTTTGAGTAAACTCTAATAAAATTATGTATAAATAGTTGTAAACCCCCGTTTTGACTCTACTATACAATTCTATACAAATAGTTGTAAACCTCTGTTTTGAGTGAACTCTACTAGAATATTATAAAAAAAGTTGTAAACCTCCGTTCCGAGTATAATCTAATAAATATAAAAAAGTTGTAAACCCCCGTTTTGAGTAAACTCTACTATACAATTATATACAAAAAGCTGTAAACCTCCGTTTTGAGTAAACTCTACTAGAATTATATACAAAAAGTTGTAAACCCCGTTTTGAGTAAACTCGAATACATAATAATTGCAAACCCCCGTTTTGATAACTCAAATAAATATACAAAAAGTTGTAAACCCCCGTTTTGAGTAAACTCTACTATACAATTATATACAAAAAGTTGTAAACCCCGTTTTGAGTAAACTCTACTATAATTATATACAAAAAGTTGTAAACCCCGTTTTGATTAAACTCAATACTATAATTATATACAAAAAGTTGTAAACCCCCGTTTTGAGTAAACTCTACTATACAATTATATACAAAAAGTTGTAAACCCCCGTTTTGAGTAAACTCAACTACAATTATTTATAAAAAGTTGTAAACTCCGTTTTGAGTAAACTATACTATAATTTTATGTACCAAAGTTGTAAACCCCCGTTTTGAGTAAACTCTACTATACAATTATATACAAAAAGTTGTAAACCCCCGTTTTGAGTAAACTCTACTATATAATTATATACAAAAAGTTGTAAACCTCCGTTTTGAGTAAACTCTACTATAATTATATACAAAAAGTTGTAAACCCCCGTTTTGAGTAAACTCTAATACAATTATATACAAAAAGTTGTAAACCCCGTTTTGAGTAAACTCTACTATACTTATATACAAAAAGTTATATACAAAAAGTTGTAAACCCCCATTTTGAGTAAACTCTACTATACAATTATATACAAAAAGTTGTAAACCCCCGTTTGAGTAAACTCTACTATAATTTTATATAAAAAGTTGTAAACCCCGTTTTTGAGTAAACTCTACTATACAATTATATACAAAAAGTTGTAAACCCCCGTTTTGAGTAAACTCTAATACAATAATATATGAAAAAGTTGTAAACCCCCGTTTTGAGTAAACTCTACTATACATTATATACAAAAAGTTGTAAACCCCGTTTTGAGTAAACTTTACTATAATTTTATATACAAAAAGTTGTAAACCCCATTTTGAGTAAACTCTACTATACAATTATATACAAAAAGTTGTAAACCCCCGTTTTGAGTAAACTCTACTACAATTATATACAAAAAGTTGTAAACCCCCATTTTGAGTAAACTCTACATATAATTATATACAAAAAGTTTTAAACCCCATTTTGAGTAAACTCTACTATACAATTATATACAAAAAATTGTAAACCCCGTTTTGTTTGAGTAACTCTACTATACAATATATACAAAAGTTGTAAACCCCCGTTTTGAGTAAACTCAACAAAAATTATATACAAAAAGTTGTAAACCTCCGTTTTGAGTAAACTCTACTATAATTATTACAAAAAGTTGTAAACCTCCATTTTGAGTAAACTTTACTACAATTATATACAAAAATTTGTAAACTCCCATTTTGAGTAACCTCTACTAAACAATTATATACAAAAAGTTGTAAACCCCCGTTTTGAGTAAACTCTACTATACAATTATATACAAAAAGTTGTAAACCCCGTTTTGAGTAAACTCTACTAAAATTTTATATACAAAAAGTTGTAAACCCCCGTTTTGAATAAACTCTACTATACAATTATATACAAAAAGTTGTAAACCCCCGTTTTGAGTAAACTCTACTACAATTATATACAAAAAGTTGTAAACCCCGTTTTGATTAAACTTACTACTATAATTTTATATACAAAAAGTTGTAAACCCCATTTTGAGTAAACTCTACTATACAATTATATACAAAAAGTTGTAAACCCCCGTTTTGAGTAAACTCTACTACAAGTAAATACAAAAAGTTGTAAACCCCGTTTTGAGTTAACTCTACTATTCAATTATATACAAAAAGTTGTAAACCCCGTTTTGAGTTAAACTCTACTATAATTTTATATAAAAAAGTTGTAAACCCCCGTTTTAGTAAACTCTACTATACAATTATATACAAAAAGTTGTAAACCCCGTTTTGAGTAAACTCTACTCCAATTTTATATACAAAAAGTTATACAAAAAGTTGTAAACCCCGTTTTGAGTAAACTCTACTAAAATTATATACTATAAGTTGTAAACCCCGATTTTGAGTAAAGACTACTACAATTATATACGAATAGTTGTAAACCCCCGTTTTGAGTAACTGTACTATATACAAAAAGTTTTTTTTTTGAAGATTATATACAACAAGTTGTAAACCCCCGTTTTGATTAAACTCTATTATAATTTTATATACAAAAAGTTGTAAACCACCATTTGAGTAAACTTTACTATACAATTATATACGAAAAGTTGTAAATCCCCATTTTGAGTAAACTACTACTACAATTATAAACAAAAAGTTGTAAACCCCCGTTTTGAGTTAACTTCTACAATAATTTTATATACAAAAAGTTTTAAACCCCCATTTTGAGTAAACTCTACTATACAATTATATATGAAAAGTTGTAAACCCCCGTTTTGAGTAAACTCTACTATAATTAAATACAAAAAGTTGTAAACCCCGTTTTGAGTAAACTCTACTATTCAATTATATACAAAAAGTTGTAAACCCCCGTTTTGAGTAAAACTCTATTATAATTTTATATACAAAAAGTTATAAAACCCCGTTTTGAGTAAACTCTACTATACATTTATATACGAAAAGTTGTAAACCCCTGTTTTGAGTAAACTCTACTACAACTATATACAAAAAGTTGTAAACCCCCGTTTTGAGTAAACTCTACTATAATTTTATTTACACAAAGTTGTAAACCCCCGTTTGAGTAAACTTTACAATTCAATTATATACGAAAAAAATTTAAACCCCCATTTTGAGTAAACTCTACTACAATTATATACGAAAAGTTGTAAACCACCGTTTTAATTAAACTATACTATAATTTTAGATACAAAAATTTGTAAACCCCCGTTTGAGTAAACCTACTATACAATTATATTCGAAAAGTTGTAAACCCCTGTTTTGAGTAAACTCTACTACAATTATATACAAAAAGTTGTAAACATTTTGATCTCTACTTTAGAATTATATACAAAATGTTGTAAACCCCCTTTTGATTAAACTCGACTATAATTTTATATACTAAAAAGTTTTAAACCCCCGTTTGAGTAAACTCTACTTTACAATTATATACAAAAAGTTGTAAACCCCATTTTGATTAAACTCTACTATAATTTTATATACAAAAAGTTGTAAACCCCCGTTTTGAGTAAACTCTTATGTACAATTATGTACGAAAAGTTGTAAACCCATGTTTTGAGTAAACTCTACTACTATTATATACAAAAAGTTGTAAACCCCTATTTAGATTAAACTATACTACAATTTTATCTACAAAAAGTTGTAAACCCCCGTTTGAGTAAACTCTACTATAGAATTATATTCGAAAAGTTGTAAACCCTTGTTTTGAGTAAACTTTACTACAATTTTATATACAAAAAGTTGGAAACTGCTGTTTTGAGTAAACTCTACTACAATTATATACTATAAGTTGTAAACCCCCATTTTGAGTAAAATCTACGACAATTATATTCGACAAGTTGTAAACCCCCGTTTTTAGTAAACTCTACTACAATTATATACTATAAGTTGTAAACCCCTGTTTTGAGTAAACAATACTATACAACTATATGCAAAAAGTTGTAAACCCCCGTTTTGAGTGAACTCTACTATACAATTATATACAAAAAGTTGTAAACCCCCGTTTTGATTAAACTCCACTATAATTTTATATACAAAAAGTTGTAAAGCGCCGTTTGAGTAAACTCTACTATACAATTATATATGAAAAGTTGAATACCCCCGTTTGGAGTAAACTCTACTACGATTATATACGAAAAGGTATAAACCCCCATTTTGAGTAAACTCTACTACAATTATATACTAAAAGTTGTAAACACCGTTTGAGTAAATTTTACTATAATTTTATATACAAAAAGTTGAAAACCCTCATTTTGAGTAAACACTACTATACAATTGTATACAATAACTCGTAAACCCTCGTTTTGAGTAAACTCTACTACAATTATATACTATAAGTTGTAAACCCCCGTTTTGAGTAAACACTACTATACAATTATATATAAAAAGTTGTAGACCCCCGTTTTGAGTAAACTCTACTATAGAATTATATACAAAAACTTGTAAACCCCCGTTTTGATTAAACTCTACTATAATTTTATATACAAAAAGTTGTAAACCGCCGTTTGAGTAAACTCTACTATACAATTATATATGAAAAGTTGTAAACCCCCGTTTGGAGTAAACTATTCTATGATTATATACGAAAAGTTATAAACCCCTGTTTTGAGTAAACTCTACTACAATTATATACAAAAAGTTGTAAACAACCGTTTGAGTAAACTTTACTATAATTTTATATAAAAAGTTGAAAACCCCTATTTTCGTAAACTCTACTATACAATTGTATATACAAAAAACTGTAAACCCCCGTTTTGAGTAAACTCTACTACAATTATATACAAAAATTGTAAACCCCCATTTTGTGTGAATTCTATAATAATTTTATATACAAAATGTTGTAAACCCCCATTTTGAGTAAACTCTACTATACAATTATATACAAAAAATTATAAACCCCCGTTTGAGTAAACTCTACTATAAAATTATATTAAAAAGTTGTAATCCCCTGTTTTCAGTAAACTCTACTACTATTTGCTACAAAAAGTTGTAAACCCCGTTTGTATTAAACTCTACTATAATTTTATATACAAAAAGTTGTAAACCCCCGTTTGAGCAATCTCTACTATACGATTATATATGAAAAGTTGTAAACCCACGTTTTGAGTAAACTCTAATACAATTATATACAAAAAGTTGTAAACCCCTGTTTTGATTAAACTGCACTATAATTTTATATACAGAAAAATTGTAAACCCCCGTTTAAGTAAACTCTACTATACAATTATATACAAAGAATTGTAAACCCCCGTTTTGAGTAAACTCTACTATAATTTTATATACAAAAAGTTGTAAACCCCTGTTTGAGTAAACTCTACTATACAATTATATACGAAAATTTGTAAACCCCCGTTTTGAGTATACTCTACTACAATTATATACAAAAAGTTGTAAACCACCAATTTGATTAAACTCTACTATACAATTATATACTCTACTATACAATTATATACAAAAATTTGTAAAACCATGTTTTGATTAAACTGTACTATAATTTTATATACATAAAGTTGTAAAACCCCATTTGAGTAAACTCTACTATACAATTATATACGAAAAGTTGTAAACCCCCGTTTTGAATAACTCTTCTACAATTATATAAAAAAAGTTATAAACCCCCGTTTTGATTAAACTATACTATAATTTTATATACAAAAAGTTGTAAACCCCCGTTTGAGTAAACTCTACTATACTATTATATTCCAAAAGTTGTGAAACCCCGTTTTGAGTAAACTCTACTACAATTAAATACAAAAAGATGTAAAGCACCATTTTGATTAACTCTACTATACAATTATATACAAAAAGTTGTAAAACCCTGTTTTGATTAAACTCTACTACCATTTTATATACAAAAAGTTGTAAACCCCCGTTTTGAGTGAACTCAACTATACAATTATATACAAAAAGTTGTAAAACCATGTTTTGATTAAACTGTACTATAATTTTATATACATAAAGTTGTAAAACCCCATTTGAGTAAACTCTACTATACAATTATATACGAAAAGTTGTAAACCCCCGTTTTGAATAACTCTTCTACAATTATATAAAAAAAGTTATAAACCCCCGTTTTGATTAAACTATACTATAATTTTATATACAAAAAGTTGTAAACCCCCGTTTGAGTAAACTCTACTATACTATTATATTCAAAAAGTTGTAAACCCCGTTTTGAGTAAACTCTACTACAATTAAATACAAAAAGATGTAAAGCACCATTTTGATTAACTCTACTATACAATTATATACAAAAAGTTGTAAAACCCTGTTTTGATTAAACTCTACTACCATTTTATATACAAAAAGTTGTAAACCCCCATTTTGAGTGAACTCAACTATACAATTATATACAAAAAGTTGTAAACCCATGTTTTGAGTAAATCTACTAGAATTATATACTATGACTGTAAACTCCCGTTTTGACTAAACTCTACTACAATTATATACGAATAGTTGTAAACTCTACTATATACATAAAGTTGTAAACCCCCGTTCAGATTAAACTATACTGTAATTTTAAATACAAAAAGTTGTAAACTCCCATTTGAGTAAACTCTACTATACTTTTATATTCAAAAAGTTGTGAACCCCTGTTTTGAGTAAGCTCTACTATACTGTTATATTCAAAAAGTTGTGAACCCCCGTTTTGAGTAAACTCTACTACAATTAAATACAAAAAGATGTAAAGCCCCGTTTTGATTATACTCTACTATACAATTATATACAAAAAGTTTTAAATCACTGTTTTGATTAAACTCAACTATAAATTTATATACAAAAGTTGTAAACCCCCCGTTTTGAGTGATCTCTACTATACAATTATATATGAAAAGTGGTAAACCCCCATTTTGAGTAAACACTACTACAATTTTATATACAAAAAGTTGAACCCCTATTTTGAGTAAACTCTACTACAATTATTTATTGTAAACCACCGTTTGAGTAAACTCTACTATACAATTATATACGAAAAGTTGTAAACCTCCGTTTTGAGTAAACTCTACCACAATTATATACAAAAAGTTGTAAACTCCTGTTTTGATTAAACCGTACATTAATTTTATATAGAAAAATTTGTAAACCCCTGTTTAAGTAAACTCTACTATACAACTATATACGAAAAGTTGTAAAGTAAACTCTATTACAATTATATACAAAAAGTTGTAAACCCCCATTTTGATTAAACTGTACTATAATTTTATATCCTATAAGTTGTAAACCCCCGTTTCAGTAAACTCTACTATACAATTATATACAAAAAGTTGTAAACCCCCGTTTCGAGTAAACTCAACTACAATTATTTATAAAAATTTGTAAACTCCTGTTTTGATTAAACTATACTATAATTTTATGTACCAAATGTTGTAAACCCCCGTTAGACTAAACTCTACTATACAATTATATTCGAAAAGTTGTAAACACCCGTTTTGAGTAAACTCTACTACAATTTTATATACAAAAAGTTTTAAACTACTGTTTTGAGTAAACTCTACTACAATTATATACTATAAGTTGTGAACCCCCGTTTTGTGTAAAATCTAAGACAATTATATACGATAAGTTGTAAACACCCGTTTGAGTAAACTCTACTATACTCTACTATACAATTATATACAAAAAGTCGTAAACCCCCATTTTGAGTAAACTCTACTATACAATTATATACAAAAAGTTGTAAACCCCCATTTTGATTAAACTCTACTATAATTTTATATATAAATAGTTGTAAACCGCCGTTTGAGTAAACTCTACTATACAATTATAAACGAAAAGTGGTATACCCCGTCTCGAGTAAACTCTACCACAATTATATATGAAAAGTTATAAACCCCCCTTTTGAGTAAACTCTATTACATTTATATTCAAAAAGTTGTTAACCCCCGTTTGAGTAAACTTTACTATAATTTTATGTACAAAAAGTTGAAAACCCCCATTTGGTGTAAACACTACTATAGAATTATATTCAAAAACTCGTAAACCGCCATTTTCTGTAAATTCTACATTAATTTTATATACAAAAAGATGTAAGCCTCCATTTTGAGTAAACTCTACTATACAATTATATACAAAAAATTGTAAACCGTTGTTTGAGTGAACTCTACTATACAATTATACACAAAAGTTGTAAACCCCCGTTTTGAGTAAACTCTACAAAAATTATATACTAAAAGTTGTAAACCTCCGTTTTGAGTAAACTCTACTACAATTAGTTACGAAAAGTTGTAAACACCCATTTTGATTAAACTCTACTATAATTTTATATACAAAAAGTTGTAAACCCCCGTTTGAGTAAACTCTACTAAACAATTATATACAAAACCCCCGTTTTGATTAAACTCTACTATACAATTATATACAAAATGTTGTAAACCACCGTTTTTATTAAACTCTACTAAAATTTTATATACAAAAAGTTGTAAACCCCCGTTTGAGTAAAATCTACTATACAATTATATACGAAAAGTTGTAAACCCCCGTTTTGAGTAAGCTCTACTACAATTATATAAAAAAAGTTTTAAACCCCCGTTTTGATTAAACTATACTATAATTTTATATACAAAAAGTTGTAAACCCCCATTTGAGTAAACTCTACTATACAATTATATTCAAAAAGTTGTAAACCCCCATTTTGAGTAAACTCTACTACAAGTAAATACAAAAAGATGTAAATCCCCGATTTGATTATACTCTACTATTCAATTATATACAAAAAGTTGTAAAACCCTATTTTGATTAAACTCTAGTATAATTTTATATTCAAAAAGTTGTAAACCCCCGTTATTAGTGAACTTTACTATACAATTATATACGAAAAGTTGTAAACCCCTGTTTTGAGTAAACTCTACTCCAATTTTATCTACAAAAAGTTGTAAACCCCTGATTTGAGTAAACTCTACTAAAATTATATACTATAAGTTGTAAACCCCCATTTTGAGTAAAGACTACTACAATTATATACGAATAGTTGTAAACCCCCGTTTTGAGTAACTGTACTATATACAAAAAGTTGTAAACCCCCGTTTTGATTAAACTCTATTATAATTTTATATAATAATTTTATATACAAAAAGTTCTAAACCACCATTTGAGTAAACTCTACTATACAATTATATACGAAAAGTTGTAAATCCCCATTTTGAGTAAACTCTACTACAATTATAAACAAAAAGTTGTGAACCCCCGTTTTGATTAAACTGTACAATAATTTTATATACAAAAAGTTTTAAACCCCCGTTTAAGTAAACTCTACTATACAATTATATACGAAAAGTTGTAAACCCCTGTTTTGAGAAAACTCTACTATAATTAAATACAAAAAGTTGTAAAACCCCGTTTGGATTAAACTCTTCTTCAATTATATACAAAAAGTTGTAAACCCCCGTTTTGATTAAACTCTATTATAATTTTATATACAAAAAGTTATAAAACCCCGTTTAAGTAAACTCTACTATACATTTATATACGAAAAGTTGTAAACCCCTGTTTTGAATAAACTCTACTACAACTATATACAAAGAGTTGTAAACCCCCGTTTTGATTAAACTGTACTATAATTTTATATACACAAAGTTGTAAACCCCCGTTTGAGTAAACTTTACAATTCAATTATATACGAAAAAATGTAAACCCCCGTTTTGAGTAAACTCTACTACAATTATATACGGAAAGTTGTAAACCACCATTTTGATTAAACTATACTATAATATTAGATACAAAAATTTGTAAACCCCCGTTTGAGTAAACCTACTATACAATTATATTCGAAAAGTTGGAAACCCCTGTTTTGAGTAAACTCTACTACAATTAAATACAAAAAGTTGTAAACAGCTCTACTTTAGAATTATATAAAAAATGTTGTAAACCCTCTTTTAGATTAAACTCGACTATAATTTTATATACTAAAAGTTTTTAACCCCCGTTTGAGTAAACTCTACTTTACAATTATATACGAAAAGTTATAAATCCCCATTTTGATTAAACTCTACTATAATTTTATATACAAAAAGTGGTAAACCCCCGTTTTAGTAAACTCTTATGTACAATTATGTACGAAAAGTTGTAAACCCATATTTTGAGTAAACTCTACTACTATTATATACCAAAAGTTGTAAACCCCTATTTTGATTAAACTATACTATAATTTTATCTACAAAAAGTTGTAAACCCCCGTTTGAGTAAACTCTACTATACAATTATATTCGAAAAGTTGTAAACCCTTGTTTTGAGTAAACTATACTACAATTTTAAATACAAAAAGTTGGAAACTGCTGTTTTGAGTAAAATCTACGACAATTATATTCGACAAGTTGTAAACCCCCGTTTTTAGTAAACTTTACTACAGTTATATACTATAAGTTGTAAACCCCTGTTTTGAGTAAACAATACTATACAACTATATGCAAAAAGTTGTAAACCCCCGTTTTGAGTGAACTCTACTATACAATTATATACAAAAAGTTGTAAACCCCCATTTTGATTAAACTCCACTATAATTTTATATACAAAAAGTTATAAAACCCCGTTTAAGTAAACTCTACTATACATTTATATACGAAAAGTTGTAAACCCCTGTTTTGAATAAACTCTACTACAACTATATACAAAGAGTTGTAAACCCCCGTTTTGATTAAACTGTACTATAATTTTATATACACAAAGTTGTAAATCCCCGTTTGAGTAAACTTTACAATTCAATTATATACGAAAAAATGTAAACCCCCGTTTTGAGTAAACTCTACTACAATTATATACGAAAAGTTGTAAACCACCGTTTTGATTAAACTATACTATAATTTTAGATACAAAAATTTGTAAACCCCCGTTTCAGTAAACCTACTATACAATTATATTCGAAAAGTTGGAAACCCCTGTTTTGAGTAACTCTACTACAATTAAATACAAAAAGTTGTAAACAGCTCTACTTTAGAATTATATACAAAATGTTGTAAACCCTCTTTTAGATTAAACTCGACTATAATTTTATATACTAAAAGTTTTAACCCCCG
Organism: Gentiana straminea; assembly: GCA_036785695.1. NCBI lineage: Eukaryota > Viridiplantae > Streptophyta > Magnoliopsida > Gentianales > Gentianaceae > Gentiana > Gentiana straminea. The sequence continues at coordinate 637,532 of JAVUPR010000119.1, read as the reverse complement.
TTTGAGTAAACTCTACTTTACAATTATATACGAAAAGTTATAAATCCCCATTTTGATTAAACTCTACTATAATTTTATATACAAAAAGTGGTAAACCCCCGTTTTAGTAAACTCTTATGTACAATTATGTACGAAAAGTTGTAAACCCATATTTTGAGTAAACTCTACTACTATTATATACCAAAAGTTGTAAACCCCTATATTGATTAAACTATACTGTAATTTTATCTACAAAAAGTTGTAAACCCCCGTTTGAGTAAACTCTACTATACAATTATATTCGAAAAGTTGTAAACCCTTGTTTTGAGTAAACTTTACTACAATTTTAAATACAAAAAGTTGGAAACTGCTGTTTTGAGTAAAATCTACGACAATTATATTCGACAAGTTGTAAACCCCCGTTTTTAGTAAACTCTACTACAATTATATACTATAAGTTGTAAACCCCTGTTTTGAGTAAACAATACTATACAACTATATGCAAAAAGTTGTAAACCCCCGTTTTGAGTGAACTCTACTATACAATTATATACAAAAAGTTGTAAACCCCCATTTTGATTAAACTCCACTATAATTTTATATACAAAAAGTTGTAAACTGCCGTTTGAGTAAACTCTACTATACAATTATATATGAAAAGTTGAATACCCCCGTTTGGAGTAAACTCTACTACGATTATATACGAAAAGGTATAAACCCCCGTTTTGAGTAAACCCTACTACAATTATATACTAAAAGTTGTAAACACCGTTTGAGTAAATTTTACAATAATTTTATTTACAAAAAGTTGAAAACCCCCATTTTGAGTAAACACTACTATACAATTGTATACAATAACTCGTAAACCCTCTTTTTGAGTAAACTCTACTACAATTATATACTATAAGTTGTAAACCCCCGTTTTGAGTAAACACTACTATACAACTATATACAAAAAGTTGTAAACCCCCGTTTTGAGTAAACTCTACTAAACAATTATATACAAAAACTTGTAAACCCCCGTTTTGATTAAACTCTACTATAATTTTATATACAAAAAGTTGTAAACTGCCGTTTGAGTAAACTCTACTATACAATTATATATAAAAAGTTGTATACCCCCGTTTGGAGTAAACTATTCTACGATTATATACGAAAAGTTATAAACCCCTATTTTGAGTAAACTCTACTACAATTATATACAAAAAGTTGTAAACAACCGTTTGAGTAAACTTTACTATAATTTTATATACTAAAAGTTGAAAACCCCTATTTTGAGTAAACACTACTATACAATTGTACATAAAAACTGGTAAACCCCCGTTTTGAGTAAACTCTACTACAATTATATACAAAAATTGTAAACCCTCATTTTGTGTGAATTCTATAATAATTTTATATACAAAATGTTGTAAACCCCCATTTTGAGTAAACTCTACTATACAATTATATACAAAAAATTATAAACCCCCGTTTGGGTAAACTCTACTATAAAATTATATAAAAAATATGTAATCCCCTATACTATAATTTTATATACAAAAAGTTGTAAACCCCCGTTTGAGTAATCTCTACTATACGATTATATACGAAAAGTTGTAAACCCACGTTTTGAGTAAACTCTAATACAATTATATACAAAAAGTTGTAAACCCCTGTTTTGATTAAACTGCACTATTATTTTATATACAAAAAATTGTAAACCCCCGTTTAAATAAACTCTACTATACAATTATATACGAAGAATTGTAAACCCCCGTTTTGAGTAAACTCTACTACAATTAAATACGAAAAGTTGTAAACCTCCATTTTGATTAAACTATACTATACAATTATATACAAAAAGTTGTAAACCCCTGTTTTAGTAAACTCTACTATACAATTATATACGAAAATTTGTAAACCCCCGTTTTGAGTATACTCTACTACAATTATATACAAAAAGTTGTAAACCTCTGTTTTGATTAAACTGTACAATAATTTTATATACAAAAAGTTGTAAACTCTCGTTTAAGTAAACTTTACTATACAATTATATACAAAAAGTTGTAAACCCCCGTTTTGAGTAAACTCTACTACAATAAAATACAAAAAGTTGTAAACCCCCATTTTGATTAAACTCTACTATACAATTATATACAAAAAGTTGTAAACCCCCGTTTTGATTAAACTCTACTATAATTTTATATACAAAAAGTTGTATACCCCCATTTTAGTAAACTCTTCTATACAATTATGTATGAAAATTTGTAAACCCACGTTTTGAATAAACTGTACTACAATTATATACCAAAAGTTGTAAACCCCCGTTTTGATTAAACTATACTATAATTTTATCTACAAAAAGTTGTAAACCCCCGTTTGAGTAAACTCTACTATACAATTATATTCGAAAAGTTGTAAATCCCCGTTTTGAGTAAACTCTACTACAATTTTATATACAAAAAGTTGTGAACTGCTGTTTTGATTAAACTCTACTACAATTATATACTATAAGTTGTAAGCCCCTGTTTTGAGTAAACTCTATGACAAATATATACGACAAGTTGTAAACCCCCGTTTTGAGTAAACTCTACTACAATTATATACTATAAGTTGTAAACCCCTATTTTGAGTAAACTATACTATACAATTATATACAAAAAGTTATAACCCCTGTTTTGAGTAAACTCTACTATACAATTGTATACAAAATGTTGTAAACCCCCGTTTTGATTAAACTCTACTATAATTTTATAGACACAAAGTTGTAAACTGCCGTTTGAGTAAACTCTACAATACAATTATATAGGAAAAGTTGTATAACCCACATTTGGAGTAAACTCTACTACAATTATATATGAATAGTTGTAAACCCCCATTTTTAGTAAACTCTGCTATATACAAAAAGTTGTAAACCCGTGTTTTTATTAAACTCTACTATAATTTTATATACAAAAAGTTGTAAACCCCGTTTAAGTTAACTCTACTCTACAATTATATATGAAAAGTTGTAAACCCCCATTTTGAGAAAACTCTACTATAATTAAAGACAAAAAGTTGTAAACCCCTGTTTGGATTAAACTCTTATACAATTATATACAAAAAGTTGTAAAACCCCGTTTGAGTAACTCTACTATACAATTATATATGAAATGTTGTAGACCCCTGTTCTGAGTAAACTCTACTACAACTATATTGAAAAAGTTGTAGACCCCCGTTTGAGTAAACTCTACTATACAATTATATACGAAAAAAATGTAAACCCCCGTTTTGAGTAAACTCGACTACAATTATATACAAAAAGTTGTAAACCGCCGTTTTGATTAAATTATACTATACTTTTAGATACAAAAATTTGTAAACCCCCTTTTGAGTAAACTCTACTATACAATTATACACGAAAAAATGTAAACCCCCGTTTTGAGTAAACTCTACAACAATTATATACTATAAGTTGTAAACCCCCGTTTTGAGTAAACAATACTATACAACTATATGCAAAAAGTTGTAAACCCCTATTTTGAGTAAACTCTAATATACAATTATATACAAAAAGTTGTAAACCCCCGTTTTGATTAAACTCCACTATAATTCCATATACAAAAAGTTGTAAACTGCCGTTTGAGTAAACTCTACTATACAATTATATATGAAAAGTTGTATACCCCCGTTTGGAGTAAACTCTACTACGATTATATACGAAAAGGTATAAACCCCCGTTTTGAGTAAACACTACTAGAATTATATACTAAAATTTGTAAACAACCGTTTGAGTAAATTTTACTATAATTTTATATACAAGAAGTTGAAAACCCCTATTTTGATTAAACACTACTATACAATTGTATACAATAACTCATAAACCCCTATTTTGAGTAAACTCTACTACAATTATATACTATAAGTTGTAAACCCCCATTTTGAGTAAACACTACTATACAACTATATACAAAAAGTTGTAAACCCCCGTTTTGAGTAAACTCTACTATACAATTTTATACAAAAAGTTGTAAACCCCCGTTTTGTTTAAACTCTACTATAATTTTGTTAAGGCCATATTTATATGATTATTAAGGGTTTATTTCATTATTATTTTCCCCACATTTGCGTAATTTACATGAGAATTAAGGGTTTAAGTGTAATTATTTAATAAAGATGATTTTAAGAGGGTTGTATGCAAAATTGATGATTTTAAGTGTTGATTTAATGGAATTATTATTATTTGGATTTTATTACATTTTTGCATTGTTTATTTATCATGTAGGTGTTAATTTTCGTGCATATAATGAGGATAAATGAAGCTCAAGTCGAATTATAAGAGATAGAGTTGGAATTGGCTTGAAGAAATTGGATAAAGATGATGAAATCCGACCTCAAAGCGATCCCGCCCGAGCGTCGCATCCCGTCCACCGACGGGCGTTTGATTTCATGGACGAGCGTCCAGAGAGGGAAATCACATACGAGAGAGTTTGGACGCAGCATGGACGGACGTCTAGAGCAAAGTCAAGATCCACCGGACGGGCGTTCAAGGCCGACTTAGTCATAACCGACTTAAAACTCTATATAAAGCGGCAAATTTCAACCCTAATTCATACCAAATAATTGAGATCGCAATTTTACACCAAAAAGCCGCGGCCACAAGCCTTTTTACACGAGAGATGAATTTCTCCAACCCAACAATCATCTTCAACATGATTGTTGGCTAAAAGCCTTGCAGTGAGTCGACGGAGGAAGCCCATCAACAACACAAACCAACTAGAGAGTTCGATGCTTATGTTTAGTGAGTTTATTTCATAGTTTTTTCATTACTTTGGATCTGTTTTGTATTGTTTAAGTTTTATTGAATTAAGATTTGATGAAACGATCTATGTTTAATTTATGCTTGAATAAATTTATGAAAGTATGTTTATTTAAGTTCTCTTTTATTCAAAGTAATGCATCTAATCATGTTATAAGAGATTAGGCATGTTTAGTTGAGTAAGAGTTTGGAAACGATCTCGTGATCCTGTTTTGATTGCATGTTTAGTTTACTTGAAAAAGATAAACGAAACCCTAGATTTTGGTTAGAGATATCTAATTGAATCCGTGAAAAATCACTACTAAAAACTATGTTCTAAATCATCATCTAGTTGAGTTGTTGGTTGATGGGTGGAATCTGATCGCCTCGCTGTGTTTTCCTTTATTGTTTCTTAATCGAATCATTAGTTAAGTTTTAGAACCCTAATTTCCTGCTGTTTTCCTGCACGTTTCTGCTTCAGTTCATAATCAGACGTTCGTCCTCAATAGCGGACGCCCGTCCATTAGGTTTAGTTATCAGACGCCCGTTCACTTTAGTGAACGCTCGTCCGTCTTTCTGTTTTCTTATTTTCTGCTTGTTTTTATTCCTGTTTTAGTTTTAATTCTTAGGTTTAGGTTTTAGTTAGTTTCAGCCTTAGTTTAGGTTTTATAATCGTGACATAATTGATATAGATTTATATTTGAATCCGATAAACGTTCCACTCCCTTAGGACGACCCGTAAACACCCTATACTACGATCCTTATACTTGGGGTGTTTCGGTTTATAAATTATAAAACTAGTTTTTACCGAACAAGTTTTTGGCGCCGTTGCCGGGGAGTCGGTAACGGTTGTCGGATTCTATTTAGGACAATTTTCTGAGTCAAAAGGGATCGTTTTTAGCACGCAGTAGTATTTTGGCCGTAACTTTCGGCTCGAGTGTCCGTTTGGAACGCAGGACCCCAATTCGGAAAGCTCGTTCCGACGCCGTAGGCCGTTCAGTGCGTTTTCGAGGTCAAAATCCACTGTTTTCCCCTCCATTTTGGCCCTAGAAGATTTCAAAACGTTTTTTTTTACCGTCTTAGTGTTTTTCTTGTTTTTAAACTTTTCGTAGGTAGGTTTCTTTTCCAGTTTCGTTTAATTTTAGGATTACATTTATTACTGTTTTATTTTATTTGATTTTCTTTCAATTATTTTCCTTACCTTTTTTTTATAGCTTAGATCTGTTTCCGTAATTATAGATTTGTTTGATTTTATTTCCATAAGTCTTTTCTGTTTTTATTTTTTATCTCGTTTTTAATTTCTGGTAACCTTAGTTTTTAGGTTTTCGTATCTGAACGAGCGTTCAACAACTTGAACGCCCGTCCACCTCAATTTCGTCCTCGAACGAACGTTCATTCAATCGAACGAGCGTTCGCCCGAACGAACGTTCACTAACACCGGACGCCGATTCGTCCGTTCAATCATCACTTCTTTTCTTTCTTCTCTTTTCTTCTCTCCCTCTAAACCATCTAATCTTTTCTAAACCTGTTCTAATCAACCCCAAAGGGTTGATTTCTTCCTTTTCCTTTCTTCTGGTTTATGCAAACGAGAAGTAAGAAGGGACTTCTGATCTTTGATCCTGAGCCTGAACGATCTATCCTTAGAAGAAGGCTTCTCCCTGATTTGGACAAAATGGCGGATCAAGATCCACCAATTCCAAATCCTGACCCCCAAGCTCAGTTAAATTTACTCCTTCAACAAATGCAAGCTCTGCAGCAACAGCAGAATCAGCAAGCTGGCATAAATCAACAACTTCAACAATTCCGCCAAAACCAAATTAATCAGTTGAACCAGGACCCCTACACCCCATATCTTAATCAAGATTTTCTCGAGGGACATAGACCTATTCGTCCACCTGATATGGGGGGAGTTAATTTCGACCTTAAAAATGGAGTAGTTGCACTGGTCCAAAATAGCTCTTTCCATGGCACTGCTCAAGAAGACCCGCACGACTTCTTGTCCACAATCGTACAAATCTGTGAAGCAGGCCATTATCCTGGTGTTGATTCTGAGATCGTAAAGTTAAAGCTATTTCCTTTTGCTTTAAAAGGTGAAGCAAGTCGGTGGTTTAAATCGTTGGCACATCATTCTCTCCATACATGGAATGATGTCAAAAGAGCCTTCGCTCTTAAGTGGGTTTCACCAGGCAAGATTATGGAGATGAAACGGGAAATAGCTACGTTTGAGCAGTTGGAGGATGAGACTGTTGGCAAAGCTTGGGAGAGATTGAATCTCTTGATGAGGAAATGCCCCAATCACGGATATGATAGACATGAGTTGCTGGAACTATTTTACAGAGGAGTCTCTCAACCTAATAGAGACTATCTTGATTCCACAGCTCATGGGTCCTTCTTAGGGGGAGGTGATGAGACTGCCTACAGAGTGGCTGAGACCATCGCCAAGAACAATATGTGGTCGACTCCTAAGAAGACCAATATTGTTAAGAAAGAAGGTACTGCAAGCAATCCTGATACACAACTGTTGGTTGCTCAGATGGAATTGATAAGCAAGCAGCTGGCCAATCTTCAGATGCAGCCTTCTAATTCAAATTATCTTGAAACACAGGCAGGGACTGAGATGACGGAGGAGGTAAACTTAATGGATAATCAAAACCAACCCTTCCGAAACTTCAACCAGAACCAGAACTATTCAGATTTCAAAGACAAAACTTCAATCAAGCCAAGTTACCACCGGCCCTTCAAATTCGAATTCTTTCAACTCGAACTATCAAAGGCCGCCGTAACTCCCAAAGGCCTCAAGGTGGCTGGAATCAAACTCGAAACAATAATCATACCACCTCATGTGTCCCTCAACACAAATTCGATGAGTGGTGGACATGGTGAAGACTCGTCCACTAGTGTTAAAGCAATTGAGAGACAAGTTGGTCAAATGGCGGACCAGAAAGCAAGCGCACCTCAAGGTAAACTTCCGAGTTATACCGAGAGAAATCCGAAAGCCGATGTGAATGTCCGCACCGCCATTACACCTCGGTGGGAATATGGACAAGAAGAGGAGTTGAACGAAGTAACTCGAGAAGTGGTAAGAAGGCCGGACCCGGTAAGATGTCGGGAAACGAGTAGCCCCTCCCCGACGCCATGAGTTCGGGAGGGGAAATCGAAACCACATGCCGAAGAAAGCAACGATGAGGAGCTTAGTGACAATTCTTCGGAGGATGAAAATAATTCTGATGATGAGGAAAGAAAGGAAAGTCAAGGGGCGGTACCCCTGACTAAGAAAAAGGAAGAGAAGTTTGTGAGATGGAAGGATAAGGAGGATGAGGCGATAAGGAATCAAGCTACAGGGAATGATAAAGCCCTTCCTTATCCACCAAAAAGGAAAGAGAAAGCCCTCACTAACGACAAGCAAGATATCTTTGGAGTGAGGAGGATGCTTAGAGACACTCAAGTTAGTATGCCCTTAGCCGAGGTATTAACTCGAAATGCCTAAATGTTCTAAGTATCTTAAAGAATTCTCGTGGGAGTAAGAGAAAGCTTCGGGGGATGGTCAAGAAGTGCTTCGCGAGGATTGCGCGATGGTTTCACGAAAATTGTCGTTAAGCGAGGTGACCTCGGCGTACCTTCAATCTCCTGTGAGATCGAAGGCCATTTATTCGAAAATGTCTTATGCGACTCAGGGGCCTCTATTAATGTGATGCCATTAAATGTATGCAAGAAACTCGGGCTAGACAAAAGAATGCGAGAACGCCCCATTTCTCTTCAGATGGTAGACAAATCTAGTCGTACTGCAGCCGGTTGTGTAGCTAATGTTCTCCTTCAAATTGAACATTTAGTCTTCCCTACCGACTGGGTTATTCTAGACTATCCACCTGATAAGGAGATGCCTCTAATTCTAGGCCGAACCTTTTTAGACACTTCTAACGCTCTCATCGACTTCGCAAAGGACGATTACTCTTAGAGTCGGTGACACATCCGTCACCTTCACACGGGGGACACATCCCGAAAGAGCCGTAATTGATGAAATATCGTTTGTCGAAGCCATATATGAGGACGGAGGAGATGCCTATTATGAAGATGCAATGGAGCTTACGAGAGATAGGTGTTTTTGAAGTCATGGACATTGAGGATCCGGCTGATCGCGGACCATCTTCTAATTCATTTCAAGCCGTAGGCATTGACGAGTCATCTTCACTCGCTCATACCGAGCTCCGTTATTGAGTTAGAAGCATGGAGATGCCCAAATACAAACGATGATTTCAAAGAACTGAGTCGTGAAGACTTCATCCCCGGTGAAGAAGAAGCTCGATGGGTAGTTGGGACGAGGTAGAGTTTTGGAGAGAAGCTACTCATTGGGAAGTAGATGATTGGGAAGAGTGGCGTGAAGAGCTTAAAGACGAAGAGTTAAGGAAAATGATCGATCACAAGAAAAAGGAAGCAAGTGTTGACCGGAGGATTCCGATGGATGATTTGATCCGGCACCTTTCGGGGTTGAGCCTCGGGAAGATGAGGTGTTCTACCGTCAACCACTTCAAGCTCATAAGGAAAAAGGTGGCCCGTTAAAGTCTAGTATTGAGCAACCACCTACGATTTAGAGCTCAAACCGCTTCCGAAACACCTTAAGTATATCTTTCTTAAGGATGGAGATAAATTGCCTTTGATCATTTCTTCGAAACTCGACCAAGAGCAAGAAGCACGGTGATAGAAGTGCTTAAGAAAAACATCCTCGCGTTCGGATGGCAAGTGGGTGATATCCGAGGAATCGGCCCCGGACATATGCATGCATAAAATCCGAACGGAGGAAGGAGCTAAAAGGTAAGACAACCTCGCGAAGGCTGAATCCGCATATGCAAGAGGTTGTCAAGAAGGAGGTTATAAAGTGGCTCGACATGGGAATCATCTACGCAATCGCCGATAGCGAGTGGGTCAGCCCTACTCAAGTTGTGCCAAAGAAGGGCGGTATTACGGTTGAAAAGAATGAAAAAGGGGAGGAAGTTGCCCTACGTCTCGTGATCGGCTACGTAGTCCGTATCGACTATCGTAGACTGAATGAAGTCACTGCAAAAGATCACTTCCCCTTACCCTTCATTGACCAACTAATTGAAAGACTGAGTGGTCACAAGTATTATTGTTTTCTCGATGGATACTCTGGTTACTTCCAGATAGCCATCGACCCCAATGACCAAGAGGAGACCACGTTTACGTGTCCATCTGGTACTTTTGCTTTTCGTAGAATGCCATTCGGTCTATGCAATGCACCCGCGACTTTTCAACGGTGTATGTTGGCCATTTTTTATGGACTTGTTGAGAAATGCATGGAAGTCTTCATGGATGACTTCTCAGTCTACGGCGATAGTTTTGATGAAATTTTAGAGAACCTAGATATGGTACTCCAACGTTGCGTTGAGAAGAATCTGGTGCTTAACTGGGAGAAATGCCATTTTCTAGTTGATGAAGGAATAGTTTTGGGACATAAGGTGTCCAATGCTGGTATTCAAGTTGATAAGGCTAAGGTCGAAGCCATCGAAAGGATGACGTACCCTAAGACAGTGAAGGAGGTACGAGGTTTTCTAGGACACGTTGGCTTCTACAGGCGGTTTATTCGAGACTTCTCTACTATTGCCAAGCCTTTGTCAAATCTCTTGAAAGAAGATGTCGATTTCTTGTTCGATGCGAAGTGCAAAGAAGCTTTCAATTGTCTGAAAGACAAGCTTATCCCTATTTTAGTTGCACCTGACTGGACCAAGCCTTTCGAGTTGATGTGCGATGCCTCTAATTACGCCGTAGGCGCAGTTTTAGGTCAAAGAGTTGATAAAAGGTTCAGGCCCATTTATTATGCGAGCCGCACCTTGAACCCGGCTCAATGCAATTATACCACAACTGAGAAGGAATTCTTAGCTGTTGTTTTTGCCATTGACAAGTTTAGAAGTTATCTTCTAGGTTCTCAAGTGATTGTATGGACAGATCATGCAGCTTTACGCTACCTTATGGACAAAGCAGATGCCAAACCAAGGTTACTTAGATGGATTTTAATTCTACAAGAGTTTGACCTTGTGATTAAAGATAAGAAAGGTAGTGAGAATATTGTGGCCGATCATTTATCTCGCTTAGTAAATGAGGGTGCGAGAGATCAAAATGATATAGGCATTGATTTTCCGACTGAGCAATTGATGAAGCTTGAAACGGTTAGGCCGTGGTATGCTGACTACGTCAACTATTTAGCGAGTGGTCATTTAGAGGATATGACGTATCAGGAGAGGAAGAAGTTCTTTTCTGATCTCAAATATCTCGTATGGGAAGATCCTTATTTGTTCAGAGTCTGTAAAGACGGGTTGCTTCGACGGTGTGTTCCTGAGCATGATCAGTGGGATATCCTAGAACAATGCCATAAATATCCTACCGGAGGTCACTATGGAACACCAAAGACGGTTGCGAAGATTCTTCAAGCCGGATTCTACCGGCCGACTCGTTTAAAGATGCGAAGCCTTTTGTAAAGGTTGTGATAGGTGCCGAGAACCGGACGGCGAGTAGTCGGATGGAAATGCCACTTAAGCCCATTCTTGAATGCGAAGTTTTCGATGTCCGGGGCATAGATTTTATGGGACCCTTTCCATCCTCCCGTGGTAATAAGTATATCCTCGTCCGTGTGGATTATGTTTCAAAGTGGGTCGAGGCCATAGCTACTCAAACTAATGATCACAAGGTTGTAAAGAAATTCTTGCAAAAGAATATCTTTACTAGATTCGGCGTCCGAGAGCACTCATTAGTGATGAAGGTACTCACTTTTGCAATGCGCCGCTTGACAAGATCCTTGAGAAGTATGGTGTCAAACATAAGATTGGTACACCATATCATCCTCAAACTAGTGGCCAAGTCGAGGTAAGCAACCGGAGCCCGAAAAGAATTTTGGAGAAGACCGTGAACAATAATCGATCTAATTGGAGTCTTAAGCCGGATGACGCGTTGTGGGCTTATCGTACGCATTTAAAACCCCGATGGGCACGTCACCCTTCCAAATGGTCTATGGCAAAGCTTGTCATTTACCTCGTCGAACTTGAACACGAGCTTTCGGGCAATTAAATTCTTAAATTTTGATAGCCACTTCGTGGGGAGAAACGATTGTTACAATTGAACGAGCTCGACGAATTCGTACTCCGTGCATACGAGAATGCTAAGCTTAGCAAGGAAAGAACGAAGATGCTCCATGACGCTAAGATCAAGGACCGAGAATTCAAAGTTGGTGAAATGGCTTTACTCTATAATACCAGACTTCATTTGTTTCCTGGTAAGCTAAAGTCTAGATGGTCTGGTCCCTTTGAGATTCTCGAGGTTAATCCAAGTGGAGTAATTACTTTGAACGGGTATGGTAATCAAGCTTTTAAAGTGAATGGCCATCGACTTAAGAAATATTTTGGCCAACCAAAGGAAAAGCCTGAGATTCTTTATTTCCAAAGAAGAGATGAGAGTACAGATGTCCTGATTTGTGAAGAGATTCCATCTTATTTCTTTGAGTCGATGATGATGACGTTCTTATATCCACCCGTAAGGTACCTTCTGCTGAGACTTCTGATCATACCACTATGTCTATGCCTATCGTGCGCAAGAACAAGAAGAAGAGAGTCGTTGTAGTTTGGAGAGAAAAGTTTAATGATCTTATAGCACACTTGACTTGTTGTTGTGGTGAAAATCATTTCCGCCTCAGTGCTCCTGATTCTGATACTGAGGTGGCGGTAGTCAAACCAAAGTGGCCCGATCCGGGTTGATTCTTGAACTTTGTGTCAAGCTATTGACATTAAAAGAGCGCTCCTAGGAGGCAGCCTAGTTTTCTTTGTTCGATTCCTTTTCTTAGGTTGTTTTATTGTTTTAGAAATCATACTTTAGTTGATTTTGTGTTGATGGTTATTCCTCTTACGTTCATTGTGAATGTTTTGTGTTATGTGTTGCTCATATACCCCGTGTACCCCGAGATTATATGGTATGTCGAGTGTTGCAGATACTTTTGAGCAGGTTTTCGAGTTACTACTGTCCAGTGTTGTCTATTCGAGTTGTCGCGGTATATTCATGCTCCGGCCTGACCTCTGCCAACTTTCATCCGACAACCACTGTTGAAACCAGCTAAGTTTTCTTTTTCTTTTATTCTGCACATTCTGAGGACATAATGTGATTTAAGTGTGGGGGGGTAAATTGGGTATGTTTTTATGCTATATCCTTTGAAATATGAGTGAATGTTAAATTTCTGCGGAATTTAAAATTTTTTGTGAGTCTCGAGCATATAATTGGAACTAGATGCTTGCTAGTTGTAGTTTTCTAACGATGATAGTATGTGACTTAGTGAGATAATTATAGCATGTTTTACTTTTATGGAGATAGTATTCATTTCACACTCACGAAAGCCTTTGATTTTGAAGCATGACTTTTGAATTATATCCCTTCATTATTTTTAATGATTTATCTTAGGAAGGTCAGTGTAGTAACACCTTAGTTAGACCGTGGGTTGTGAATATCATAAAGTTTGAATGTGATAGGTGAGATGTAACTTATGACTTTGAAAAGCGAATGAATAAAGTGAGTGAGCAATTATTAATAAATACGTTTGTCGGAAGCTGGTTAATGATTTGAGTAGGTAGGGCGTTATCTCGAAATGTCCTATACCACTATGATGGCCAATAGCTCACGACAGTCAGTTTATAGCTACCTTATGATTTGAGTAGGTAGGGTGTTATCATGAAATGTCCTATTCTACTATGATGGGTAAGAGCTCATTCTGATATGCGTCAAATTTGAAAAATTTGAAAAATGATGAATAAGAATAAAGTAAAGTCTTTGTTATCATGGATCTTATACCCAGTAGAACCGCATGATATGCTGTGGGGATTATCCTACTGAGTGCGTGGGAAGGCTTTGAGTGGAGCTATTACTGTCTGTACCTAGGATAGTCATTGGAATTTTTGAGAGGATATTTCTTTGAAAGGCTTGTTGGATTGAGAATGGCTTGTCACACTTACACCGAATCTATCTCTGTGTTGGTATCATTTGCTATAGTTGTTGTATCTTTTGTTACGTGAGTTAGAGATCTATGTGGATTATTTATAAAGTTGAGCTATAGTTTTGATTGTTTTGTCCGAGGACGTACAAAAAGTTAAGTGTGGGGGAGTTGTTAAGGCCATATTTATATGATTATTAAGGGTTTATTTCATTATTATTTTCCCCACATTTGCGTAATTTACATGAGAATTAAGGGTTTAAGTGTAATTATTTAATAAAGATGATTTTAAGAGGGTTGTATGCAAAATTGATGATTTTAAGTGTTGATTTAATGGAATTATTATTATTTGGATTTTATTACATTTTTGCATTGTTTATTTATCATGTAGGTGTTAATTTTCGTGCATATAATGAGGATAAATGAAGCTCAAGTCGAATTATAAGAGATAGAGTTGGAATTGGCTTGAAGAAATTGGATAAAGATGATGAAATCCGACCTCAAAGCAAATCCCAAATTCGAGCGTCTGCATCCCGTCCACCAGACGGGCGTTTGATTTCATGGACGAGCGTCCAGGAGAGGAAATCACATACAGAGAGTTTGGACGCAGCATGGACGGACGTCTAGAGCAAAGTCAAGATCCACCGGACGGGCGTTCAAGGCCGACTTAGTCATAACCGACTTAAAACTCTATATAAAGCGGCAGCCCCAACCCTAATTCATACCAAATAATTGAGATCGCAATTTTACACCAAAAAGCTGCGGCCACAAGCCTTTTTACACAGAGATGAATTTCTCCAACCCAACAATCATCTTCAACATGATTGTTGGCTAAAAGCCTTGCAGTGAGTCGACGGAGGAAGCCCATCAACAACACAAACCAACTAGAGAGTTCGATGCTTATGTTTAGTGAGTTTATTTCATAGTTTTTTCATTACTTTGGATCTGTTTTGTATTGTTTAAGTTTTATTGAATTAAGATTTGATGAAACGATCTATGTTTAATTTATGCTTGAATAAATTTATGAAAGTATGTTTATTTAAGTTCTCTTTTATTCAAAGTAATGCATCTAATCATGTTATAAGAGATTAGGCATGTTTAGTTGAGTAAGAGTTTGGAAACGATCTCGTGATCCTCGTTTTGATTGCATGTTTAGTTTACTTGAAAAAGATAAACGAAACCCTAGATTTTGGTTAGAGATATCTAATTGAATCCGTGAAAAATCACTACTAAAAACTATGTTCTAAATCATCATCTAGTTGAGTTGTTGGTTGATGGGTGGAATCTGATCGCCTCGCTGTGTTTTCCTTTATTGTTTCTTAATCGAATCATTAGTTAAGTTTTAGAACCCTAATTTCCTGCTGTTTTCCTGCACGTTTCTGCTTCAGTTCATAATCAGACGTTCGTCCTCAATAGCGGACGCCCATCCATTAGGTTTAGTTATCAGACGCTCGTTCACTTTAGTGAACGCTCGTCCGTCTTTCTGTTTTCTTATTTTCTGCTTGTTTTTATTCCTGTTTTAGTTTTAATTCTTAGGTTTAGGTTTTAGTTAGTTTCAGACTTAGTTTAGTTTATAATCGTGACATAATTGATATAGATTTATATTTGAATCCGATAAACGTTCCACTCCCTTAGGACGACCCGTAAACACCCTATACTACGATCCTTATACTTGGGGTGTTTCGGTTTATAAATTATAAAACTAGTTTTTACCGAACAAATTTTATATACAAAAAGTTGTAAACTGTCGTTTGAGTAAACTCTACTATACAAATTATATATGAAAAGTTGTATACTCCCGTTTGGAGTAAACTGTTCTACGATTATATACGAAAAGTTATAAACCCCTGTTTTGAGTAAACTCTACTACAATTATATACAAAAAGTTGAAAACAACCGTTTGAGTAAACTTTACTATAATTTTATATACAAAAAGTTGAAAACCCCCATTTTGAGTAAACACTACTATACAATTGTACATAAAAACTGATAAACCCCGTTTTGAGTAAACTCTACTACAATTATATAGAAAAAATTTTAAACCCCCATTTTGGGTAAACTCTACTATACAATTATATACAAAAAATATTAATTCCCCGTTTGAGCAAACTCTACTATACAACTATATAAAAAAGTTGTAATCCCCCGTTTTGAGTAAACTTTACTACAATTATAAACGAAAAGTTGTCAACCCCCATTTTGAGTAAACTCTACTATGATTAGATACGAAAAGTTGTAAACCCCGTTTTGATTAAACTCTACTATAATTTTATATACAAAAAGTTGTAAATCCCCGTTGAGTAATCTCTACTATATGATTGAATACGAAAAGTTGTAAACCCACGTTTTGAGTAAACTCTAATACAATTATATACAAAAAGTTGTAAACCCCCGTTTTGATTAAACTGCACTATAATTTTATATTCAAAAAGTTGTAAACCCCCGTTTAAGTAAACTCTACTATACAATTATATACGAAGAATTGTAAACCCCCGTTTTGAGTAAACTCTACTACAATTAAATACAAAAATTTGTAAACCTCCGTTTTGATTAAATTCTACTATACAATTATATACAAAATATTGTAAATCCCCGTTTTGATTAAACTCTACTATAATTTTATATACAAAAATTTGTAAACACCTGTTTGAGTAAACTTTACTATACAATTATATACGAAAATTTGTAAACCCCCGTTCTGCGTATACTCTACTACAATTATATACAAAAAGTTGTAAACCTGCGTTTTGATTAAACTGTACAATAATTTTATATACAAAAAGTTGTAAACTGTCGTTTAAGTAGACTTTACTATACAATTATATATGAAAAGTTGTAAACCCCGTTTTGAGTAAAACTACAATAAAATACAAAAAGTTGTAAACCCCTATTTTGATTAAACTCTATTATACAATTATATACAAAAAAGTTGTAAACACCGTTTTGATTAAACTCTACTATAATTTTATATACAAAAAGTTGTATACCCCCATTTTAGTAAATTCTTCTGTTCAATTATGTACGAAAAGTTGTAAACCCATGTTTTGAGTATACTCTAATACAATTATATACCAAAAGTTGTAAACCCCCATTTTGATTAAACTATACTATAATTTTATCTACAAAAAGTTGTAAACCCCCGTTTGAGTAAACTCTACTATACAATTATATTCGAAAAGTTGTAAACCCTCGTTTTGAGTAAACTTTACTACAATTATATACAAAAAGTTGTAAACTTTTGTTTTGATTAAACTCAACTACAATTATATACTATAAGTTGTAAGCCCCTGTTTTGAGTAAACTCTATGACAATTATACACGACAAGTTGTAAACCCCCGTTTTGAGTAAACTCTACTACAATTATATACTATAAGTTGTAAACCCCCATTTTGAGTAAACTCTACTATACAATTATTTATAAAAAGTTGTAACCCCTGTTTTGAGTAAACTCTACTATACAATTGTATACAAAAAGTTGTAAACCCCCGTTTTGATTAAACTCTACTATAATTTTATAGACAAAAAGTTGTAAACTGCCGTTTGAGTAAACTCTACAATACAATTATATAGGAAAAGTTGTATAACCCCCATTTGGAGTAACTCTACTACAATTTATACGAAAAGTTATAAACCCCCGTTTTGAGTAAACTCTACTACAATTGTATATGAATAGTTGAAAACCCCCATTTTGAGTAAACTCTGCTATATACAAAAAGTTGTAAACCTGGGTTTTTATTAAACTCTACTATAATTTTATATACAAAAAGTTGTAAACCCCCGTTTTGAGTAAACTTGACTACAATTAGATACGAAAAGTTGTAAACCCCTGTTTTGATTAAACACTAGTATAATTTTATATACAAAAAGTTGTAAACCCCCGTTTGAGTAAACTCTACTACACAATTATATACGAAAAGTTGTAAACCCCTGTTTTGAGTAAGCTCTACTACAATTATATACAAAGAGTTGTAAATCCCCGTTTTGATTAAACTGTACAATAATTTTATGTACAAAAATTTGTAAACCCCCGATTAAGTAAACTCTACTATAGAATTATATATGAAAAGTTGTAAACCCCCGTTTTGAGTTAACCCTACTACAATAAAATACAGAAAGTTGTAAACCCCCGTTTTTATTAATCTCTACTATACAATTATATACAAAAAGTTGTAAACCCCCGTTTTGATTAAACTCTACTATTATTTTTTATACAAAAAGTTGTAAACCCTATTTTAAGTAAACTCTACTACAATTAGATACGAAAAGTTGTAAACCCCATTTTGATTAAACTCTACTATTATTTTATATACAAAAAGTTGTAAACCCCATTTGAGTAAACTCTACTATACAATTATATACGAAAAGTTGTAAACCCACATTTTGAGTAAACTCTACTACAATTATATACAAAAATTTGTGAACCCCCACTTTGATTAAACTATACAATAATTTTATATACAAAAAGTTTAAAACCCCCGTTTAAGTAAACATTACTATACAATTATATATGAAAAGTTGTAAACCCCCATTTTAAGAAAACTCTACTATAATTAAAGACAAAAAGTTGTAAACCCCCGTTTGGATTAAAATCTTATACAATTATATACAAGAAGTTGTAAACCCCCGTTTTGATTAAACTCTATTATAATTTTATATACAAAAAATTGTAAAACCCCGTTTGAGTAAACTCTACTATATAATTATATATGAAATGTTGTAGACCCCTGTTTTGAGTAAACTCTACTACAACTATATACAAAAAGTTGTTAACCCCCGTTTGATTAAACTGTACTATCAAAAAATATACAAAAAGTTGTAAACCCCTGTTGGAGTAAACTCTACTATACAATTATATATGAAAATGTAAACACGACTACAATTATATACAAAAAGTTGTAAACCACCGTTTTGATTAAACTATACTATAATTTTAGATACAAAAATTTGTAAACCCCATTTTGAGTAAACTCTACTATACAATTATATTCGAAAAGTTGTAAACCCCCGTTTTGAGTAAACTCTACTACAATTTTATATACAAAAAGTGGTGAACCCCTGTTTTGAGTAAACTCTACTACAATTAAATACAAAAGGTTGTTAACCTCCGTTTTGATTAAAATCTACTTTACAATTATATAAAAAATGTTGTAAACCCTCTTTTAGATTAAACTCTACTATAATTTTATAAACTAAAAGTTTTAAACCCCTGTTTGAGTAAACTCTACTATACAATTATATACGAAAAGTGATAAATCCCTGTTTCGATTAAACTCTACTATAATTTTATATACAAAAAGTTGTAAACCCCCGTTTGATTAAATTCTACTATACAATTATATACGAAAAGTTGTAAACCCCCATTTTAAGTAATCTACGACAATTATATACAACAAGTTATAAACCCCCGTTTTGATTAATCTGTACAATAATTTTATATACAAAAAGTTGTAAACCCCCCGTTTTGAGTAAACTCTACTACACAATTATATACGAAAAGTTGTAAACCCCCATTTTGAGTAAACTCTACTACAATTTTATATACAAAAAGTTGAAAACTACTGTTTTGAGTAAACTCTACTATAATTATATACTATAAGTTATAAACCCCCGTTTTGAGTAAACTCTACGACAATTATATACGACAAGTTGTAAACCCCCGTTTTGAGTAAACTCTACTACAATTATATACTATAAGTTGTAAACCCCTGTTTTGAGTCAACAATACTATACAACTATATGCAAAAATTTGTGAACCCCCATTTTGAGTAAACTTTACTATAAAATAATATACAAAGAGTTGTAAGCCCCCGTTTTGATTAAACTCTACTATAATTTTATATACAAAAAGTTGTAAACTGCCGTTTGAGTAAACTCTACTATACAATTATATATGAAAAGTTGTATACCCCCGTTTGGAGTAAACTCTCCTACGATTATATACGTAAAGGTATAAACCCCCGTTTTGAGTAAACTCTACTACAATTATATACTAAAAGTTGTAAACAACCGTTTGAGTAAATTTTACTTCAATTTTATATACAAAAAGTTTAAAACCCCCATTTTGAGTAAAGACTACTATACAATTGTATACATTAACTACTAAACCCCCGTTTTGAGTAAACTTTACAACAATTATATACTTTAAGTTGTAAACCCCCGTTTTGAGTAAACAATACTATACAACTATATGCAAAAAGTTGTAAGCCCCCATTTTGAGTAAACTCTACTTTACAATTATATACAAAATGTTGTAAACCCCCGTTTTGATTAAACTCTACTATAATTATATATACAAAAAGTTGTAAACTGCCATTTGAGTAAACTCTACTATACAATTATATATGAAAAGTTGTATAACCCTATCTGGAGTAAACTATACTACGATTATATATGAAAAGTTATAAACCCCCGTTTTGAGTAACTCTACTACAATTATATACAAAAAGTTGCAAACAACCGTTTGAGTAAACTTTACTATAATTTTATATACAAAAAGTTGAAAACCCCTATTTTGAGTAAACACTACTATACAATTGTACATAAAAACTGGTAAACCCCCGTTTTGAGTAAACTCTACTACAATTATATACAAAAAGTTATAAACCCCATTTGTGTGAATTCTATAATAATTTTATATAAAATGTTGTAAATCCCTATTTTGAGTAAACTCTATTATACAATTATATACAAAGAATTGTAAACCCCCGTTTGAGTAAACTCAACTATAAAATTGTATACAAAACTTGTAATCCCCCGTTGTGAGTAAACTCTACTACAATTATATACGAAAAGTTGTAAACCCCTATTTGAGTAAACTCAACTACAATTAGACACGAAAAGTTGTAAACCCTATTTTGATTAAACTCTACTATAATTTTATATACAAAAAGTTGTAAACCCACGTTTGAGTAAACTCTACTATACAATTGTATACGAAAATTTGTAAACCCACATTTTCAGTAAACTCTACTGCAATTATATACAAAAAGTTGTAAACCCCGATTTTGATTAAACTGCACTATAATTTTATATACAAAAAGTTGTAAACCCCCGTTTATGTAAACTCTACTATACAATTATATACGAAAAGTTGTAAACCTCCGTTTTGAGTAAACTCTACTACAATTAAATACAAAAATTTGTAAACCTCTGTTTTGATTAAACTCTACTATACAATTATATACAAAATATTGTAAATCCCCGTTTTGATTAAACTATACTATAATTTTATATACAAAAAGTTGTAAACCCCTGTTTGAGTAAACTCTACTATACAATTATATACGAAAAGTAGTAAACCCCCATTTTGAGTATACTCTACTACAATTATATACAAAAAGTTGTAAACCTCCGTTTTGATTAAACTATACAATAATTTTATATACAAAAATTTGTAAACTCCCGTTTAAGTAAACTTTACTATACAATTATATACGAAAAGTTGTAAACCCCCGTTTTGATTAAACTCCACTATACAATAAAAAACAAAAAGTTGTAAACCCCCATTTTGATTAAACTCTATTATAATTTTATATACAAAAAGTTGTATACCTCCGTCTGAGTAAACTCTACTATACAATTATGTACGAAAAGTTGTAAACCCACGTTTTGAGTAAACTCTACTATAATTATGTACCAAAAGTTGTAAACCCCTGTTTTGATTAAACTATAATATAATTTTATGTACAAAAAGTTGCAAACCCCCGTTTGAGTAAACGCTACTATACAATTATATTCGAAAAGTTGTAAACCCCCATTTTGAGTAAACTCTACTACCATTTTATATACAAAAAGTTGTAAACTGCTGTGTTGAGTAAACTCTACTACAATTATATACTATAAGTTGTATGCCCCTATTTTGAGTAAACTCTACGACAATTATATTCGACAGGTTGTAAACCCCCGTTTTGAGTAAACTCTACTACAATTATATACTATAAGTTGTAACCCCCCGTTTTGAGTAAACTCTACTATATAATAATATATAAAAAGTTGTAAACCCCCGTTTTGAGTAAACTTGACTACAATTAGATACGAAAAGTTGTAAACCCCCGTTTTGATTAAACTCTACTATAATTTTATATACAAAAAGTTATAAACCCCCGTTTGAGTAAACTCTACTACACAATTATATACGAAAAGTTGTAAACTCCTGTTTTTAGTAAACTCTACTACAATTATATATAAAGAGTTGTAAATCCCCATTTTGATTAAACTGTACAATAATTTTATGTACAAAATGTTGTAAACCCCTGATTAAGTAAACTCTACTATACAATTATATACGAAAAGTTGTAAACCCCTGTTTTGAGTAAACCCTACTACAATAAAATACAAAAAGTTGTAAACCCCCGTTTTTATTAAACTCTACTATACAATTTGAAGAGAGTTTAAGAAAGTAATAATACTAGAGTAAACTCAACTTATTTTTATTCATCATAAAAGAAGAGTATATATAGATACAAGTATGTAGAGAAATGTCCTAGTAGTGACATGAGTGCTATGGGCGGCTAGTATGTGATAGGACGGTCCATATGCGGCTGAACATAAAGGCTAGGACATAATAAGACAAACTAGAGTTACTTTATGACATATTAATTGTTTATATCACACAATTAATATGTCATGTTACAAATAATGTGTACAAGTAAAGTGTTACACGAAATACAAAGGTAAAAAAGAAATATTCATAATATTAAATATTATGTAATATTTCCACACCCCCTCAAATCGGGTTGTATATGTTTATACAAACCAAGTTTGCTACTCAAATCTATTTGAACATAAGAGGTGGAATGGCCTTTGTGAGAATATCAGCATTCTGGTCGGCTGAGGGAACATACTGAAGTTGAATGATATGTGCATCAATCTTCTCTTTAAGAAAATGTCTGTGAATGTCCACATGTTTTGTTTTATCATGATGAACATGATCCTCTGCCATGCATAATGTTGACTTATTGTCACAACATAGTATGATGGGCTGCTGAGGAGATTGCTGGAGTTCAGTAAGGACTCTTTTCAGCAACAGTGCTTCACAAATGCCCAAAACAAGTTCCCTGAGTTCAGTTTCAGCACTACTTCTAGATACGGTAGGCTGTTTCCTGTTTCTCCAAGTGACAAGATTACCCCATACATATGAGCAGTAGCCTATGGTAGATCTTTTGTCTATGTGGCAACCAGCCCAGTCAGCATCAGTGTGACCTTAATGGATCTCTCAGTAGACTTAGTGAAATGTAAGCCTTGGCCAGGAGTTGACTTTAAGTATCTCAATATTCTGTAGACAGCATCCCAATGTTGCTCAGTATGGCAATGCAAGAATTGACTGACAATGTATCAGGTCTTGTATGAGAGAGGTAAATGAGTTTCCCAACAAGGCTCTGGTATTGATCTTTTCTGACAGCAAGATTACCATGCACCATAGAATTACTTGGATCTACTGGAGAGATAGCAGGTTTGCATCCTAGCATGCCAGTTTCTTTCAGCAGGTCCAACACATACTTCCTCTGTGAGACTGAGATACTCTGGCTGTTTCTGGCTATTTCTATGCCAAGGAAGTATTTGAGATATCCCAGATCTTTAACTTGAAACACTTTTACCAGAAGGGTCTTCAATTGTTGGATCTCAGCAGGGTCATCACCAGTAAGGATGATATCATCCACATAGACAATAAGAATGGATCTTTTCTGGTTGGTTGTTTTGATAAATATGGTGTGATCTGAGTTGTATTGATGATATCCAGCAGCTTTAACCACAGTAATAAGTTTGCCAAACTAGGCTCGAGGGGACTGTTTCAGGCCATATAGAGATTTCCTCAGTTTGCAAACTTTCCCTTGAGTGTGAGTGTTGGCAAAACCAGGAGGTACATTCATATAGACTTCCTCAGTAAGGTTACCATTTAGGAAAGCATTCTTGATAACCAATTGGTGAAGAGGCCAGTCAAGTTGGACAGCAAGTGAGATCAGTACCCTGACAATGTTTACCTTTTCCACAGGTGCAAAGGTCTCTTTGTAGTCAAGTCCATATGTTTGAGTGAATCCCCTTGCAAACCGCCTAGCTTTGTATTTGTCAATAGTACCATCGCATTGTACTTGATAGTGAACGACCATTTACAATTGTTGTCTTCTTTCCATGTGGGAGAGTGGTGAGGTCCCAAGTATGGTTGTCAAGAAGAGCGAATCATTTCGCTTTGACAAATTTGCCTTCCATTTATCATGTTGAAGAGCTTCCTGTATATTCTTAGGAATGGAGTGGGAATCCAAGTCCCGTGTAAACATGGCAAAAGAAGGTGACAAGTGATCATAAGACACATAAGTATGAATAGAGTGATTAGTGCATGATCTCTTTCCCTTTCGGACAGCAATGGGTCTGTCATCAATATCAGTAGAATGAGCAAGGTCTGTCATCAATATCAGGCTGTTAAGGTTTAGTGGGTTCAGTAGGCTGCTGAGGTTCGCAGTAGGATCTTTGGGCTCGCAGGGCCGCCGAGGTGCGTAGGTGATGAGTATCGTGGAGTCCGCCGAGGAGTTGGTTGAGGGATTGGAGTGAGCTCAATTTCAATAAGGTTGCCATCTGCCGAGGTTCAGGAATCTGCTGAGGTGCAGTAGGCTGATGAGTATCAGGAGTCTGTTGAGGATTTGGTTGAGGGATTGGAGTGAGCTCAATTTCACTAAGGTTGCCATCTGTGACTGTCTCAGTAGGTTTGCTGTAGTATGGGGTTTTTTTCAAAGAATTTTACATCCATAGAATTGTAAAATCTTTTGTCAGTGGGAGAATAACACTTGTAACCTTTTCTGTCTTAGGCATAGCCTAGGAAGATGCACTTATGAGCTTTGAGATCAAGTTTCCTTCTGTGTTGGGCATGAATATAGACAAACACAGTACATCCAAAGATCTTTGGAGGAAAGTCAGCAATGAGATGAGGGCAGGAATGAGTTGTCAGTAGGGTTTGGATGGGAGTCTTGAAACCTAACACTTTACTGGGTAGCCTGTTGATCAGATATGTGGCTGTTAATATAGCTTCACCCCACATGAATTTTGGCACATGTGTGGTAAACATGATTGATCTAGCCATCTTCAGTAAGTGCCTATTTTTCCTCTCAGCAACCCTATTCTGCTGAGGTGTCTCTACACAGCTACTGATGTGAAGAATTCCCTTATCATTCAGGAAGGTGCTGAGGTTGGACTCATAGTATTCCAAGGCATTATTTGTTTTTAAGATTTTAATCTTAGTGTCAAATTGAGTGGATACCATGTTATAGAATTCTTGGAAGATGGTTCCAACTTCGGATTTATCTTTCATAAAAAACAACCATGTGATTCTGGTGTGGTCATCTATGAAGGTGACAAACCATCTCTTCCCTATTATACTTTTAACTCTTGAGGATCCCCATACATCACTATGAATCAAAGTGAAAGGTGTGGAAGGTAAATAAGGTATTTTAGTATACACAGATTTAGTAAGTTTGGCAAACTGACAGATATCACATTGAAGGTCACTGAGGTTACATCCTTTAATCAATTCAGGAATTACAGACTTTAAATAACCAAAACTTGGATGACCTAGTCTATAATGCTAGAGCATGATATTGTATAAGTTTTGGTTGTAGGCTGCTGAGGCTGTTTCAGACTTCGGTCTTCTGTCATCAACAGGGTTGACCACAAACAATCCTGAGCAGGCTTTAGTTCTCCCAATCACTTCCTGTGAAGAAAGATCCTGGAATATACACTGATTGTCATTAAACAAGACTGTCCAATTTAGGTCCTTAGTAAGTCTACTAACAGATATAAGGTTACAAGCCTAATTTTGGAACAAACAGGACATCCTGTAAGCAGATCTTATCAGTAAGTTTAACATTTCCAAAACCTTGTGCACAGGAAATATATCCATCAGCAATCTTAATATTGTGGATCTGATGACAGGGTTTAAGGTGAGATATAAGCCTTTTGTTACCAGTCATATGTGAGGATGCCTCAGAATCAACAATCCAAGTATCACTACTGAGAGGTGAGTGGAATGTACCATGTAGTTTCCAGCAATTGTCCTTTGTGTGATTTGTGCGTTTGCAGTGGTCACAGAACAAATTTCCTGTCTTCTCGCAGGCCTTCGTAGACCTCGCAACCTCAAAGCAGGCTTCCCGACAACCATCGATCTTTGAGCTCTCGGTAGGGTGATCGCGGGGTTGCTTTGCGGCATCACTTTTCTCCCCGCTTTCCTCATGTTTGACTTCGCAAACACGTACTTGAGATTATGGAGTGGTTTAGTAGCAAGGACTCTTCCTCTAACATCATCAAGAGATGGGTTCAGTCCAGTGAGGAACTTGAATACCCTCTTTTTCTCAATGATGTCCCTGTACAAGGTAGCATCCCGTACATCATTCCATTGGTGAGTTTCCAACATATCTAGGTGTTTCCATGCCTTAGATAGTTGGTTGAAGTACTGAGTTATAGACAGATCCCCTTGCCTGTAATTTTGGATTTGAGCTTCAAAATCATAGACCTCAGATGTATTGTCCTTTTTTGAGTAAAGGTCTCTGGCATTGTCCCATATTTCTTTTGCAGTATCATACATCATGAAGTTCTCACTGATCTCTTTTGTCATTGACCTCGTGAGGATGGTCATGACTTGGTTATTTTCTATATCCCATGCTTCAAACTTGGGGTCAGTTTCAACAGGGACAGGTTTGGAGCCAGATAGGTATCCCATCTTGCTCGGGCCGGAGATATACATCTTCATAGATCTTGACCATAGCATGTAGTTGTTGCCATCAAGTCTATGATTCGTAAATGAAGAGTTTTCAGTGACCCCAGCCTGTTGAGGCTGCTGGGACTCAACTGAGGATGAAGAGGCTTCTGATAATGAAGACATTCTTAAAAATAGGGAGATTTTGCAGCGGATTAGAATGATTATGGCTCTGGTACCATGAAGAGAGTTTGAGAAAGTAATAATACTAGAGTAAACTCAACTTATTTTTATTCATCATAAAAGAAGAGTATATATAGATACAAGTATGGAGAGAAAGGTCCTAGTAGTGACATGAGTGCTATGGGTGGCTAGTATGTGATAGGACGGTCCATATGCGGCTGAACATAAAGGCTAGGACATAATAAGACAAACTAGAGTTACTTTATGACATATTAATTGTTTATATCACACAATTAATATGTCATCTTACAAATAATGTGTACAAGTAAAGTGTTACAAGAAATACAAAGGTAAAAAGAAATATTCATAATATTAATGTAATATTAATATTATGTAATATTTCAAAACAATTATATACAAAAAGTTGTAAACCCCCGTTTTGATTAAACTATACTATTATTTTTTATACAAAAAGTTGTAAACCCCCGTTTGAGTAAACTCTACTATACAATTATGTACGAAAAGTTGTAAACCCCCGTTTTGAGTAAACTCTACTACAATTATATACAAAAAGTTGTAAACCCCAGTTTTGATTAAACTGTACTATAATTTTATATATAAAATGTTGTAAACCCCAGTTTGAGTAAACTTTACTATACAGTTATATATGAAAAGTTGTAAACCCTCATTTTGAGAAACTCTACTACAATTATATACAAAAAGTTGTAAACCCCTGTTTTGATTAAACTCTACTATAATTTTATAAACAAAAACTTGTAAACCCCTATTTTAAGTAAACTCTACTACAATTAGATACGAAAAGTTGTGAACCCCATTTTGATTAAACTCTACTATTATTTTATATACAAAAAGTTGTAAACCTCCATTTGAGTAAACTCTACTATACAATTATATACGAAAAGTTGTAAACCCGCATTTTGAGTAAACTCTACTACAATTATATGCAAAAAGTTGTGAACCCCCGTTTTGATTAAACTATACAATAATTTTATATACAAAAAGTTTAAACCCCCGTTTAAGTAAACTCTACTATACAATTATATATGATAAGTTTTAAACCCCCATTTTGAGAAAACTCTACTATAATTAAAGACAAAAAGTTGTAAACCCCCGTTTGGATTAAACTTATTCAATTATACGTTTAAGTAAACTCTACTATACAATTATATATGATAAGTTTTAAACCCCCATTTTGAGAAAACTCTACTATAATTAAAGACAAAAAGTTGTAAACCCCTATTTGGATTAAACTTATTCAATTATATACAAAAAGTTGTAAACCCCCGTTTTGATTAAACTCTATTATAATTTTATATACAAAAAGTTGTAAAACCCCGTTTGAGTAAACTCTACTATACACTTATATATGAAAGGTTGTAGACCCCTGTTTTGAGCAAGCTCTACTACAACTATATATAAAAAGTTGTAAACCCCCGTTTGATTAAACTGTACTATAATTTTATATACAAAAAGCTGTAAACCCCCGTTTGAGTAAACTCTACTATACAATTAGATACGAAAAAATGTAAACCCCCGTTTTGAGTAAACTCGACTACAATTATATACAAAAAGTTGTAAACCACCATTTTGATTAAACTATACTATAATTTTAGATACAAAAATTTGTAAACCCCCTTTTGAGTAAACTATACTATACAATTATATTCGAAAAGTTGTAAACCCCCGTTTTGAGTAAACTCTACTACAATTTTATATACAAAAAGTGGTAAACCCCTGTTTTGAGTATACTCTACTACAATTAGATACAAAAGGTTGTAAACCCCCGTTTTGATTAAAATCCACTTTACAATTATATACAAAATGTTGTCAAACCTCTTTTAGATTAAACTCTACAATAATTTTATATACAAATTTTTAAACCCCCGTTTGAGTAAACTCTACTATACAATTATATACGAAAAGTTATAAATCCCTGTTTTGATTAAACTCTACTATAATTTTATATACAAAAAGTTGTAAACCCCCGTTTGAGTAAATTCTACTATACAATTATATACAAAAAGTTGCAAACCCCCATTTTAAGTAATCTACGACAATTATATACAACAAGTTATAAACCCCCATTTTGATTAATCTGTACACTAATTTTATATACAAAAAGTTGTAAACAACTGTTTAAGTAAACTCTACTATACAATTATATACGAAAAGTTGTAAACCCCCGTTTTGAGTAAACTCTACTACAATTTTATATACAAAAAGTTGAAAACTGCTGTGTTGAGTAAACTCTACGACAATTATATACTACAAGTTGTAAACCCCCGTTTTGAGTATACTCTACTACAATTATATACTATAAGTTGTAAACCCCCGTATTGAGTAAACAATACTATACAACTATATGCAAAAAGTTGTAAACCCCCATTTTGAGTAAACTTTACTATAATTTTATATACAAAAATTTGTAAAGTACCGTTTGAGTAAACTCTACTATACAATTATATATGAAAAGTTGTATACCCCCGTTTGGAGTAAACTCTCCTACAATTATATACGTAATGGAATAAACCCCTGTTTTGAGTACACTCTACTACAATTATATACTAAAAGTTGTAAACAACCGTTTGAGTAAATTTTACTTTAATTTTATATACAAAAAGTTGAAAACCCCTATTTTGAGTAAACACTACTATACAATTGTATACAACAACTACTAAACCCCCGTTTTGAGTAAAATCTACTACAATTATATACTTTAAGTTGTAAACCCCCCGTTTTGAGTAAACAATATTATACAACTATATGCAAAAAGTTGTAAACCCCCGTTTTGAGTAAACTCTACTGTACAATTATATACAAAATGTTGTAAACCCCCGTTTTGATTAAACTCTACAATAATTTTATATACAAAAAGTTGTAAACTGCCATTTGAGTAAACTCTACTATACAATTATATATGAAAAGTTGTATACCCCATCTTGAGTAAACTATACTACGATTATATATGAAAAGTTATAAACCCCCGTTCTGAGTAAACTCTACTACAATTATATACAAAAAGTTGCAAACAGCCGTTTGAGTAAACTTTACTATAATTTTAGATACAAAAAGTAGAAACCCGCCATTTTGAGTAAACACTACTATACAATTGTACATAAAAACTCGTAAACCCCCGTTTTGAGTAAACTCTACTACAATTATATACAAAAAGTTCTAAACCCCCATTTTGTGTAAATTCTATAATAATTTTATCGACAAAATGTTGTAAACCCCCATTTTGAGTAAACTATACTATACAATTATATACAAAAAATTGTAAACCCCCGTTTGAGTAAACTCAACAATACAATTACATACAAAACTGGTAATCCACCATTTTGAGTAAATTCTACTACAATTATATACGAAAAGTTGTAAACCCCTATTTTGACTAAACTCTACTACAATTAGACACGAAAAGTTGTAAACCCTGTTTTGATTAAACTCTACTATAATTTGATATACAAAATGTTGTAAACCCCCGTTTGAGTAAACTCTACTATACAATTGTATACGAAAATTTGTAAACCCACATTTTCAGTAAACTCTACTAAAATTATATACAAAAAGTTGTAAACCCCCGTTTTGATTAAACTGCACTATAATTTTATATACAAAAAGTTGTAAACCCCCGTTTAAGTAAACTCTACTATACAATTATATACAAAAAGTTGTAAACCTCCGTTTTGAGTAAACTCTACTACAATTAAATACAAAAAGTTGTAAACCTCCGTTTTGATTAAACTCTACTATACAATTATATACAAAATGTTGTAAATCCCCGTTTTGATTAAACTATACTATAATTTTATATACAAAAAGTTGTAAACCCCTATTTGAGTAAACTCTACTATACAATTATATACGAAAAGTAGTAAACCCCCGTTTTGAGTATACTCTACTACAATTATATACAAAAAGTTGTAAACCTCCATTTTGATTAAACTGTACAATAATTTTATATACAAAAAGTTGTAAACTCTCGTTTATGTAAACTTTACTATACAATTATATACGAAAAGTTGTAAACCCCCGTTTTGAGTAAACTCTACTACAATAAAATACAAAAAGTATTAAACTCTACTATACAATTATAAACAAAAAGTTGTAAACCCCTGTTTTTGATAAACTCTACGATAATTTTATATACAAAAAGTTGTATACCCCGGTCTGAGTAAACTCTACTATTCAATTATGTACGAAAAGTTGTAAACCCATGTTTTGAGATCTACTACAATTATATACCAAAAGTTGTAAACCCCTGTTTTGATTATACTATAATATAATTTTATGTATAAAAAGTTGTAAACCCCCGTTTGAGTAAACTCTACTATACAATTATATTCGAAAAGTTGTAAACCCCTGGTTTGAGTAACTCTACTACCATTTTATATACATAAAGTTGTAAACTGCTGTTTTGAGTAAACTCTACTACAATTATATACTATAAGTTGTAAGCCCCTGTTTTGAGTAAACTCTGCGACAATTATATTCGACAAGTTGTAAACCTTCGTTTTGAGTAAACTCTACTACAATTATATACTATAAGTTGTAAACCCCCGTTTTGAGTAAACTCTACTATACAATTATATACAAAAAGTTGTAACCCCAGTTTTGAGTAAACTCTACTATACAATTGTATACAAAAAGTTGTAAACCCCCGTTTTGATTAACTCTACTATAATTTTATAAACAAAAAGTTGTAAACTGCCGTTTGAGAAAACTCAACAATACAATTATATACGAAGAGTTGTATAACCCCCGTTTGAAGTAAACCCAACTACAATTATATACGAAAAGTTATAAACCCCCGTTTTGAGTAAACTCTACTACAATTATATATGAATTGTTGTAAACCCCCGTTTTGACTAAACTCTGCTATATACAAAAAGTTGTAAACCCACGTTTGAGTAAACTCTACTATACAATTATGTACGAAAATTTGTCAACCTCCGTTTTGAGTAACCTCTATTACAATTATATGCAAAAAGTTGTAAACCACAGTTTTGATTAAACTGTACTATAATTTTATATAAAAAAAGTTTTAAACCCCCGTTTGAGTAAAGTCTACAATACAATTATATACGAAATGTTCTAAACCCCGGTTTTGAGAAAACTCTACTACAATTATATCAAAAAGTTGTACACTCCTATTTTGATTAAACTGTACTATAATTTTATGTACAAAAAGTTGTAAACCCCCCGTTTGAGTAAACTCTACTATACAATTACATTTGAAAAGTTGTAAACCCCTATTTTGAGTAAACTCTACTACAATTTTATATACAAAAAGTTGTAAACTACGGTTTTGAATAAACTCTACTACAATTATATACTATAAGTTGTGAACCCCCGTTTTGAGTAAAATCTACGACAATGATATACGACAAGTCGAAAACCCCCATTTTGAGTAATCACTATTATACAATTGTATACAAAAACTCATAAACCCGTTTTGAGTAAAACTCTACTACAATTATATACGATAAGTTGTAAACCCCCGTTTTGAGTAAACTCTACAATACAATTATATATAAAAAGTTGCATTTGAGTAAACTCTACTACACAAATATATACAAAAAGTTGTAAACCCCCGTTTTGATTAAACTCTACTTTAATTTTATATGCAAAAACTTGTAAACAGCCATTTGGAGTAAACTCTACTACAAATATTTACGAAAAGTTATAAACCCCTATTTTGAGTAAACTCTACTACAATTTATATACAAAAAGTTGTAAACCCCCGTTTGAGTAAACTTTAGTATAATTTTATATACAAAAAGTTGAAAACCCCCATTTTGAGTAAATACTACTATACAATTATATACAAAAACTTGTAAACCCCTATATTGAGTAAACTCTACTGCAATTATATACAAAAAGTTGTAAACCCCTATTTTGTGTAAATTTTACAATAATTTTATTTACAAAAAGTTGTAAGCCCCCATTTTGAGTAAACTCTACTATACAATTAAATACAAAAAATTGTGAACCCCTGTTTGAGTAAACCCTTCTATACAATTATATACAAAGTTGTAAACCCCCGTTTTGAGTAAACTCAACAACAATTACATACGAAAAGTTGTAAACCCCCGTTTTGAGTAAACTCTACTACAATTAGATGTGAAAAGTTGTAAACCCCCATTTTGATTAAACTCTACTATAATTTTATATACAAAAAGTTGTAAACCCCTATTTGAGTAAACTCTACTATACAATTGTATACGAAAAGTTGTAAAACCACGTTTTGAGTAAACTCTACTACAATTATAGACAAAAATTTGTAAACCCCCGTTTTGATTAAACTGTACTATAATTTTATTTGCAAAAAGTTGTAAACCCCCGTTTAAGTAAACTCTACTATACAATTATAAACGAAAAGTTGTAAACCCCGGTTTTGAGTTAGACCCCCGTTTTGATTAAATTCTACTATAAAATTATATACAAAATGTTGTAAACCCCCGTTTTGATTAAACTCTACTAAAATTTTAAATACAAATAGTTGTAAACCCCCGTTTGAGTAAACTCTACTATAGAATTATATACGAAAAGTTGTAAACCCCCGTTTTGAGTAAACTCTCTTCAATTATATACAAAAAATTGTAAACCCCCGTTTTGATTATACTGTACTATAATTTTATATACAAAATTTTGTAAACCCCCGTTTGAGTAATCTCTACTATACTATTATATTCGAAAAGTTGTAAACCCCTGTTTTGAGTAAACACTACATTAAATACAAAAATATGTAAATCCCCGATTTGATTATACTCTACTATACAATTATATACAAAAAGTTGTGAAACCCCATTTTGATTAAACTCTACGATAATTTTATATACAGGAAGTTGTAAACCTCCATTTTGTGTGAACTCTACTACAATTTTATATACAAAAAGTTGTAAACCCCTATTTTGAGTAAACTCTACTACAATTATATACTATAAGTTGTAAACCCCCGTTTTGAGTAAAATCTACGACAATTTTAAACGACAAGCTGTAAACCCCCGTTTTGAGTAAACTCTACTATATACAAAAGTTGTAAACCCCCGTTTTGATTAAACTCTACTATAATTTTATGTACAAAAAGTTGTAAAACCCTATTTTGAGTAAACTCTACTACAATTATATTCGAAAAGTTATAAACCCCTATTTTGATTAAACTCTACTATAATTTTATATACAAAAAGTTGTAAACACCCATTTGAGTAAACTCTACTATACAATTATATACGAAAAGTTGTAAACCACCGTTTTGATTAAACTATACTACAATTATATACAAAAAGTTGTAAACACCCGTATTGATTAAACGGTACAATAATTTAATACACAAAAAATTTTAAACCCCCATTTAAGTAAACTCTACTATACAATTATATACGAAAAGTTGTAAACCCCCGTTTTGAGTAAACTCTACTATAATTAAATACAAAAAGTTGTAAACCCCCATTTTGATTAAACTCATATACAATTATCTACAAAAAGTTGTAAACACCCGTTTTGATTAAACTCTACTATAATTTTATATTCAAAAAGTTTTAAACCCCTGTTTGAGTAAACTCTACTATACAATTATATACGAAATGTTATAAACCCCCGTTTTGAGTAAACTCTACTATAATTATATAAAAAAAATTGTAAATCCCCATTCTGATTAAACTCTACTATGATTTTATATACAAAAAGTTGTAAACCCCCGTTTGAGTAAACTCTACAATACAATTATATACGAAAAGTTGTAAACCCCCATTTCAAGTAAACTCTACGACAATTATATACAAAAAGTTATAAACCCCTGTTTTTAATAAACTATACAATAATTTTATATACAAAAAGTTGTAAACCCCCGTTTAAGTTAACTCTACTATACAATTCTATACGAAAACTTGGAAACACCCGTTTTGAGTAAACTCTACTACAATTTTATATACAAAAAGTTGTAAATCGCTGTTTTGAGTAAACTCTACTACAGTTATATACTATAAGTTGTAAACCCCTGTTTTGAGTAAACACAACGACAATTATATACGAATAGTTGTAAACCCCCATTTTGAGTAAACTCTACTATACAATTATATGCTAAAAGTTGTAAACCCCCGTTTTGAGTAAACTCTACTATAATTTTATATACAAAAAGTTGTAATCTTCCGTTACGGTAAGCTCTACTATACAATTATATACGAAAAGTTGGATACCCCCGTTTGGAGTAAACTCTACCACGATTATATACGAAAAGTTATAAACCCCCGTTTTGAGTAAACTCTACTACAATTATATACAAAAAGTTGTAAACCCCGGTTTGAGTAAACTTTACTATAATTTTAAATAAAAAAACTGAAAACCCCTATTTTGAGTACACACTACTATACAATTGTATACAAAACCTCGTAAACCCCCGTTTGAGTAAACTCTACTACAATTATATACAACAAGTTGTAAACTCCCATTTTGTGTAAATTCTACAATAATTTAATATACAAAAAGTTGTAAACCCCTATTTTGAGTAAACTCTACTATACAATTATATACAAAAATTGTAATCCCCCGTTTGAGTAGACTCTACTATACAATTATATACAAAAGTTGTAATCCTTTGTTTTTAGTAAACTCTACTACAATTATATACAAAAAGTTGTAAACCCCCATTTTGAGTAAACTCTACTATGATTAGATATGAAAATTTGTAAACCCCCGTTTTGATTAAACTCTACTATAATTTTATATACAAAAAGTTGTAAACCCCTGTTTGAGTAAACTCTACTATACAATTATATTCGAAAAGTTGTAAACCCCCGTTTGAGTAAACTCTACTACCATTTTATATACAAAATGTTGTAAACTGCTGTTTTGAGTAAACTCTACTACAATTATATACTATAAGTTGTAAGCCCGTGTTTTGAGTAAACTCTACGACAATTATATTCGACAAGTTGTAAACCCCCATTTTGAGTAAACTCTGCTACAATTATATACTATAAGTTGTAAACCCCCGTTTTGTGTAAACTCTACTATACAATTATATACAAAAAGTTGTAAACCCCCGTTTTGATTAAACTCTACTATAATTTTACAAACAAAAAGTTGTAAACTGCCGTTTGAGTAAACTCTACAATACAATTACATACGAAAAGTTGTATAACCCCTGTTTGAAGTAAACTCTACTACAATTTTATACGAATAGTTATAAACCCCCGTTTTGAGTAAACTCTACTACAATTATATATGAATAGTTGTAAACCCCGGTTTTGAGTAAACTCTGCTATATACAAAAAATTGTAAACCCCTGTTTATTAAACTCTACTATAATTTTATATACAAAAAGTTGTAAACCCCCGTTTTGAGTAAACTCTACTACAATTAGATACGAAAAGTTGTAAACCCCCGTTTTGATTAAACTTTGCTATAATTTTATATACAAAAAGTTGTAAACCCCCATTAGAGTAAACTCTACTATACAATTATATACGAAAAGTTGTAAACCCCCGTTTTGAGCAAACTCTACTTCAACTATATACAAAGAGTTGTAAACCCCCGTTTTGATTATACTGCATAATAATTTTATATACAAAAATTTGTAAACCCCCGATTAAGTAAACTCTACTACACAATTATATACGAAAAGTTGTAAACCCCCGTTTTGAGTAAACCCAACTACAATAAAATACAAAAAGTTGTAAACCCCTGTTTTGATTAAACTCGACTATACAATTATACACAAAAAGTTGTGAACCCCCGTTTTGATTAAACTCTACTATTATTTTTTCTACAAAAAGTTGTAAACCCACGTTTGAGTAAACTCTACTATACAATTATGTACGAAAAGTTGTAAACCTCCGTTTTGGTAAACTCTACTACAATTATATGCAAAAAGTTGTAAACCCCAGTTTTGATTAAACTGTACTATAATTTTATATAAAAAAAAGTTGTAAACCCCCGTTTGAGTAAACTCTACTATACAATTATATACGAAAAGTTGTAAACCCCTGTTTTGAGAAAACTCTACTACAATTATATACAAAAAGTTGTAAACCCCTATTTTGATTAAACTATACTATAATTTTATGTGCAAAAAGTTGTAAACCCACGTTTGAGTAAACTCTACTATACAATTATATTTGAAAAGTTGTAAACCGCCTTTTTGAGTAAACTCTACTACAATTTTATATACAAAAAGTTGTAAACTACGGTTTTGAGTAAACACTACTACAATTATATACTATAAGTTGTGAACCCCCGTTTGAGTAAACTCTACAACAATTATATACGACAAGTTGAAAACCCCTATTTTGAGTAATAACTACTATACAATTGTATACAAAAACTTGTAAACCCCGTTTTGAGTAAACTCTACTACAATTATTTACTATAAGTTGTAAACCCCCGTTTTGAGTAAACTCTACTATAGAATTATATATAAAAAGTTGTAATCCCCCATTTGAGTAAACTCTACTATACAAATACATACAAAAAGTTGTAAAACCCCATTTTGATTAAACTCTTCTTTAATTTTATATACGAAAAGTTGTAAACTGCCATTTGAGTAAACTCTACTATACCATTATATATGGAAAGTTGTATACCCCCATTTGGAGTAAACTCTACTACAATTACATACGAAAAGTTATAAACCCCCGTTTTGAGTAAACTCTACTACAATTATATACAAAAAGTTGTAAACCCCCGTTTGAGTAAACTTTAATATAATTTTATATACAAAAAGTTGAAAACCCCCATTTTGTGTAAACACTACTATACAATTATATACAAAAACTTGTAAACCCCCATTTTGAGTAAACTCTACTGCAATTATATACATAAAGTTGTAAACCCCCATTTTGTGTAAATTCTACATTAATTTTATATACAAAAAGTTGTAAGCCGTATTTTGAGTAAACTCTACTATACAATTATATATAAAAATTTGTAAACG